>JAQIWA010001729.1:0-16633 GCA_034693305.1 Eueremaeus valkanovi | reverse complement strand
AGTTTGAGAATGGATGGAACTTTACATGGTTAGAACAATGCCATAATCTTTATGCTGTAGCACACAGTTAGTTTAGAAATAAAATTTTACTAACCTGGTCAAAATGTACTAGGATAATTATTTTTGGAATTTAGATCCTATTTGGTAAATTTGAATATGATCTTGGTCACCATTTTTACAATAGAAAATAGGCAAATTATGGTTAGATATCCTGAGATTTCCATTGATTAACATTATATCGACTTAACATTTTGATTACTGTACAAAAAATTTGCGGGATGAGCTAAAATATGAAATTTGGTACAGAGGCCTAAAAAAGGTTAGAATTTAATTTTACATTGATTGAATAATTTTAAAAATTGTAGAAGTACCCCAGGCCTTCTTATTATCAAACCACCCTATATATGTAGTTATTCTGTAATACAGTATAACAGGTGAGGGGCTATGGTGTGTGTCCTCGCGTTTGCCGATTTTCTCTGCGCCAAATTAACACTTATGGTTAGTGTGTTCTGCATGCATATTTGTAGCGACGAATGACACACCAAGGGGGTCATTATTGAGTTTAAGCTTAGTTTTTGGGAAAATTAAATTGTGTTTTGTGGGAAAACCATAAGATTCACAAAAACAAATTATATATCATTTTTCTCGTCTAATCAAGGTGAATAATATTATTTTACTGATTAGAAAAATATATACAATGTCAGGGTTTTGAAATCGCAATCAGTTCAAAATATGGAAAAACCAAATTGGCAAAATTGACCAATGTGCCATTTCTACCCGTTACAGTGGCCGTCGCTATAAAATTATATATAGAATAAGCAAACCCTAAGTATTAAATTGACACAGAACATAGCCCCTCACCTGTAAGTTGATATGAATATACAGTTACTGTAGTATTATTAATACTGAATAGAGAATAAACAAGAATTCAAACGCTTTAATATTCATCCCATTTGTAAATCCATTTGTAATTAATTAATTGTTTCAATCAATTCTCTAATCGAATCAATCAAATGCTTTCATTTCCTATATCTTTGTAACCACTGATCGACACTTCATATTCTATTTTTTCCTGTACTGCAAGAATGTGGTCAATGTGCCCATTTGACCCCTGACCCTGGTATTATAGGCACTACACTATCTAAAGTGAGGTCAAAGGTTTCTCTTAAGAATTTATTGTTTAAATGCTTTCCATATTTTGCAGTAATAATGAAATCATTTAAATATTTGTGTCGTTTCTGTTGATTAGGTTTCGGCTATGGCTTTACCGCACCGGTAGCTCAACGTTTATATAGGACAGCCCTAACAATACCTTATTTCCTAATCGAAGACGTATTCATAACTGGCTTTTGTCGACAAAAAGCAAATATTGATATAAAAGACACAAAATTTTTGACACTTAGGCCTGAATTAAGGCCTTCAGAGGGTATCTGTGCTTTCAATGGCGGGAGGATTAATGCAAACGAAATGTCTGTTCGCGACATTAGAGATCTTTGGCTTAATATCAATACTCAGAGAGTGTGTCCGACAAAGAGAATCAACAGATGATTAATGAGTACTAAATATATATATATTTTGTTAAATATGTTAAAGATTTTATTAAATAATATATAATTTAAATATTAATAAATATTTATTTTATTTATTTATTAAATATATTTTAAAATTCTTATATATAATACACAAAACTATTATGACTTTTAAATATCCTATAACTCGTCGTTCGTCTCATCAATGATCCTATTGTTTGGATTGTGTAGTAATCCGTATTCGTCTGCAGTACTCAGCAGTTGGCAAATGATTGGCGATTCGATCTGTACTCCAATTATAGTAATTTATATTATATTGAATTCAATTAACTATTAGTCAAAAGTAATTGAATGATAATTACGCCTAAAATGTATTCACAAGTCTTTGGTTCTAACAAATAAAGTGCAACGGAATCGGGATGTCCTGAGATGTTTCGGCACCTGAAGCACACAAATGGATAGAATAATTAGTTTTATATACAGATAGGAACAGATGGTGTGATGTCTGCGCACTTCATCTTCACTTCGACGCTCCTCTGTTTGTTAGTCATATCACATAAGTCTCCGTTTGAGTAGTAATTCGAGACTTGTTTTGGAGTTTTGTTTTGTTTCGGCTTTTTGTTGGGATTGGCGTCAATCCACTTAATGTGTGACCGTTTATCCCATTTGCCTAAACTTATTACAGTCTTCTTAACGCCTTTCTCTTCGTGGTATTGTTCCACTTTATGGCCGTAACAGAACTCATACCTCCACCACCCGGTGCCCTACAGAACAAAGTCAGACAAAAGTGAGTCAACTACTGTATTACAGTCTGTCCGCAAGTCTAGAGTCGACTAACGCCGTGCAAACACAAGTCTCCGCTCAAAAAATTGGCCAAAATTTTTGAATCGAATTTTGAAGTCAAGTCCTGACCATTGGGTGGATCTTCGATACTGTCCTCAGATATGATATTGATTCTCAACTCTTTGCCGAAATCGGAGGCACCGATGATAATGGTCTTGCCGTCGAAGATGCCGCCGGAAAATGGCGACACTTTCTCCTTATTGCGAATCACTTCCAACTGTTGTTTCTTCGCCTCGTCTTCCAGTGCTTTCAGTCCTTTCGGTTTTGTCGGAGATTTGCCGACAGAATAGCAATAGATTTCGTTCTCGGGTGCGGCCGACACCTTGAAGTCGGGCGACAGACAGAGCAGAGGCGAGAGCACAATGGCCTCGTACTCGCAGGTCGAGGTCTCTTTGATCGAATAGAGTTCGTGTTTCGCGTCTTCGTTGCAGACATAGAAGACTCGGGTAAACCGTTTTGTATTACTTAAGTCACAGAGCGTTCCGTCAGTCATATTGACCTCAATGTACGGCAATTGGATGTCTTCGACGGTAATCGTCGGCCGCTTTTTGCCGTCTTTGGCCAATTGGGTCAGATATGCGCCGAATTGCTGTTCACTTGTCTGTAGTCGCGATAATTCATATTTTCCTAAATAGTATTCCTGTGTTGAGCCCTAAGCGCACAGTCAGTGCGTAAACGGATTATTGAATATATTTATGATTTAAAGACAGAAAAGAGTGAATCGAATCAAATGTGAATACAGTTCTGGTTTTGTGAGCTGTGCTGTCCTCATGAAACTGTCGGATATACCTCCCGTGACATATCTCATACGTCCAGTACTGTTCCAATCGATAGGAACAGACCTCTCGTGCGAACAATGGTTTCAACAACTGATATGCACTCAATTCGGTTTCGCTTTTCTTTTCGGTCGAATCGGTTTCCGACTAAACAATACATAAATATTGGACAGAGTATAGGCTTATGGGCTCATCGGCCCAGTTATGTGTGCTGTGGGTTGTGGTCAACACAGAGCGCATTCAAGACAATACTTACGATTGAATCGATTTGTGGCAAAAGACAGACATATTTCTCATTGGAAGCCGTCGTTATGTATAGAGTGTTGTCGTCCTGAACCACGTCCTGAACCACATCCTAGGGTTAGATCGAATAGAGTTCAAAACTACTGGCAATCGATATAAGAAATAGTCTGTACTTTAGGTTCACTTCGTTTGTCGTCTATGTGTTGGATGTGTTGTTCAAACTGTTCACTCATATGGCGATTGTCTGCCAACCAATTGATCTTAAAATAGATGCTGTCGTCGAAGGACTTGATCTGATTTGAGTGCGAGGTTTCGATCTTATGGTTAGTATTCGGCGAATCAGTGGCTAATAATTGGCTCAAAATATTCAATAAATATATTGCAATCAAAACAACATTTTTCGCTAATTTGTGTCTAATCTCGAAATAGAAATGCATTTTAAGTCAAATCTAAATATATTTAATAAATTGCATAAACAATGAATTGCTTTCAAATAATAGCCGAAACAATAGTAAAACAATTGATTGAATGCCAAACGAATTGAGAGTTCGTTTAATTCATTGTAATTGAGTTTAGAGACCGATAGAGCTCTAAATCATAGTTAAAAACACGTCATATAGTCATGTATTCAATCAATCTTATGGTTTGAATCCAACTATTAATTATGTAAACAATATTTCATTCATTTGAATCCCTTTAGTCTTAATACCAATAATATTACACTATTTTCATAACTTTTTTTTCACTCATCCGTTTGTAAGATATTGACTGACACTCACAAATATAAAGAAAACCCTCCCTTTCCTCCCCCTCTCTTCTGTACGTTGTATGTGAATGAATTTGACAATTATTCGGCTTAAAGGGCAGAGATTGACAACAATTTGTCAACAAATGAGTGATAAGTTTAGTAAATAATCACTAATTAATTAAACCCTTATTTAACGCCTATTTGTCTCAAATGCAAAGTATTTGAAATCAAAATATTTTTCAATTATTTGCAGTAAAATGTGATTTATTTCCAACCAATCGAATGACTCATCGTTTGAGTGAAAAAAAATTGATTTTTAATAATGTTTTTCATTAATAGATATTTAAATAATTCAATCATTAAATCAAATCCAATGAACTTTTTCCTCAAATCAATTGTACTTTTGATCGCAATTGGATTGCAATCTATTGACTGCTTTCCAGATCAGGGAAAGTGGAATTATAATGTGGCACAGGTAGGTCTGGCACTGGACGTGGGTTTGGCCTACAATTAGGTTAATATTAATTGTATTATTGTATTAACAGAAAAGATGTCATTATTTTGAAGTTCACAGCGCTTTGTATCACAACTCAAGCCTTTCTATAAAAAGTGAGCTCTGATTGCATTCATTGCAAACATGTTTTCATTCAATTCTCTGCCAATTGTTGTCAATCTATCGGTTTGTCTACCAATCAGTTTCGTGCGATTCCAATGAGGATAAAGACCTGTCCGTCAGAATCGGTTGGACTGTGAGAGAGACGCCTTGTTTTGAGGAGTATTTGGGTCCAGAAATCGCGGTATTTATTGAATTACTAATTGTTTAGTATTTCTATAAACTTAAGGATATATTGATTGGTTGTCCTATCGATTGATTGATTAGTTACCCGATTATCTCAAATGGTATTACTTCTGTCCGGCAATACTTGTCGGCGATTTCGGCTATAATAGAGTCCAATACTTGAAGACCATTGAGACGGAAGTCAAATGCAATTCCATTAAGAATTTCAAAGTCTGTCCAATCATTGAATTGTTGGTAATTTTCAAATAATTATTTTCATTCTTTGTTCCGATCAATAGCCGGAACAAAAATTCCGAACTGAGATAATTGGCGTAAATTCGAGCAAAACCTGTTCCCCACCCGATATGGTCTGCGACAGTTCGCCCCAAACATCGCTTTTGACTCTAATCGGCGACACATCTGAGTCTCGGACTATAGAGTCGGACCAAAGATCACAAAAAATATCTAAAAAGAGATCCGATTCGAGCGAACAATTGCCGACTCCTTTGGTCAGAAGAAGACGAGATTTGACTCAATTAAGAAGTGTAGGCATTATATCGATTAGACTTCACTTCAATTTATATTCATTTAAATAAATATTTTTTGGTTAGAACTCTGAAAACGAGCTGACGATCCCTAACGACGGGGTTTACCTATTGATTGTATACATCCAGTCGTCCGACACTACCAAACGCTTCAATGCCGAGGGTTTGCGCAAAACTATTATTTTTATCACCACTTTCTTTAGAAATGGGGATTATTACAGATCTTTTATAGATTGGCTATGAGGGCGCCCCCCCCCCAAAGTTAGATTGTTTCCAAAAATATTTATTCGCTTTCAAAACTCTCTTCTATTTACCGAATTCTCTAACTTAAGGCGCCATGGCGTCTTATGTGACAGGTCCCTTACTGGGGTACACTTCAAAATAGCATGGCGTGTTACCTAGGTAGTACGCCACCCTCTCTAAGAAACTGAGATAACACACCATGGCGCCTAAAGTTAGAGAATTCGGTACCTACTATTCTGTCTATTACTAAAAGCAACCTGTGCCGTATAACCAATCATTTAGAAAGTGGTGATACCATAATGCTGTTCAACCTTGTTTACTTATATTATACAGTATAACAAATGAATTCAATTAATACAATAGTAAACATCGAAATGAAGAGCCAAAGCGGCCAATACTTATCGGCAATCGATTGGCCACTATTGCCGTTCTATGGCGTGATGTGTGGCGTATACGTGATCTTTGCGTTCGGTTGGCTTTTGGTGTCGTTCGCTCAGTGGAGAGATCTGTTGCGCATCCAGTTCTGGATCGGAGCCGTCATATTCCTGGGAATGTTCGAGAAAGCGGTCTTTTATGCCGAATACCAGTCAATCAATTACACGGGTGTGTCAGTCAAGGGAGCCGTTCTGTTCGCCGAAATCCTGTCCTGTTTTAAGCGAACTCTGGCGCGAATGCTAGTCATTATCGTCTCCTGTGGTTTCGGAATCGTTAAGTCAGTCATACTTTTGATTTAAATTAGTTTTCGGTAATCAATACATATTTCACACTTTGATTTGTGTGCACTCAGACCTCGATTGGGACCGATATTACATCGAGTCGTATGCGTCGGCGGATTGTATTTCATTTTGGGTTCACTCGAGGCTGTGCTCAGAATCTATAAAGTAATTACGAATTGCTTTCAAATGTAAACGAATTTTAATCGAATGACATATAATTAAAGCCGAAAAATGATCCGACGAACCAGACTTTGATGGCAGGCATACCGCTGGCAGTGCTCGACTCAGTCATCTGTTGGTGGGTTTTCAGTAGTTTAGTTCAGACGACAAGAATATTACGTTTGCGACGAAATGTTGTGAAATTAAATCTTTACAAACAGTTCACAAATACATTAATTTTTGCCGTTTTAGGTATTTTTCTCATATCTTCTTCCTTTTGAACTAAAATTAATGCGATTTTGATTACTATTTAAGCTTCGGTTGGATTTATGGTTTGGCAGATACACAACGTATGACTTGTTTTATATGAATTGACAATATATTCAGTTTTGTATTACAGTATATATTGCATTGATTTCGTTTCAGCACAAACTGACCACTTGTTTAACTGATTGGCAACAGTTATGGATAGACGACGCCTATTGGCACGTCTTGTTCTCAGCTGTCCTTCTAGTCATTATGGTCTTATGGCGTCCGACCAATAATAATCAGAGGTTTTGATTGTTTTAATACTATTTTTGTTTATTATTTATTCAAAACTTCTCTTCAGATATGCTTTTACGCCATTACTGGACGCCAGTGAAGATGAAGACGAAGATCGCGAACAGCAAACACCTCACGAGGCCTTCGGTTAGAGTTTATTGATATTAAGCTAAACCAGAGTTTAATCGAAAATTGTTTTAATTGTCAGACGGAATGAAAATGAGACAAAACTCACAGCAAAATAGAAATAATATAAACAATAGTGAACTGAATGCTAAGGATTCGGTCATTAGTAGAGAAACTGAGGACCACTTGAAGTGGATTGAGGCCAATATCCCCACTTCGATGATTGACAACGCACTGCCGGCGCTCATCGATTCGGATGAAGAGATAATGACAACGAAGTTTGAAATGAGTAAAATGGAGTGAATTTCTCACCAATTCATTGCTTTTCATCTCAAATGCAATTCATTTCTCTTTTGAGCCTTAAATCAGAATTAATTCGTTTTTTTTTATTTTATTTATGTTTTCATAAAACATACGAATAATGTGTTTTGTTATTAGTTTTCACGCATAAAGCGATTGATAATTCATCCAAAAAACATAATTTATAATTAAATTATATTCGAGTCATGTTTTAATATAACTTCAATGAACAGTCATTGCATTCAACGCTCACTTATTTCTGTTCTGTTTTTGTCAATCGTTTAATGTATTCGCGAGTGTTTTCGACGGCTTTTCCATTGATTTCTTCGTAACAGTCTTTGAGTTCGTCTTTCACTCTATCAATCCATTTGTGAATATGAGTCCAATCATTGAGTCTGTAATCTATAGCTTCGAGTAATGAAAATCCAGCGATAATTGATATGTCGGCCAAAGATAAGTCGTTTCCGCAAACGAATTGATTCTCATTATTAAGCATTGAATCGAATAAATCCAGACTTTCTTTGAGTGTATTGTCATTCAGTTGATTCAGTTTAGAGCCACCGAAGAAGAGTGGAGTCTATTCGAGAAAATCTATTGAATTTAGTTTTGTTTATAAGATTGGGTCAATTATTACTAATTGTATACTTTTGATCTTGTTCAATTATATGTTCAATTACATGCATTCATTCCTACAGTATCTGACACTTTGTCAATGATTTTCAGTTAAATTATAGAGAATTATAATGAGTTGAAAAGTAAGCCTAAATTAAAGTTAGCGAGGGTGCACTCAATTGAACCAGTTTCATTCAACCGGATCATTAATTATAAACAATTTATAGAGAATTTTGGACAAAATCTGATTAAAATATTTATTGGTTTATAAGATATGACTGAATACTAATCCAATTCAGTCGAAGGGATTGTTTGATAAATATATGGATTCATTGAATACCACATAAGAAGAAATACTTCTGTAAATCGTTCCCAAATCCAACTGAAGAAGTTTGTCGACAGTGGCTCTGGTCTTGGGGTCGGTTGGGTATAACGGGTGCGAAGGCTTGTATTGATTGACCAAATATGTGGCGATAGCTCTACTCTCCCACAAAACCAATTCATTGTCCACTAGTGTCGGCACACAATGGCATGGATTCAGAGCAACGAACTGTCCGTCCATTTGTTGGCCTTTCGAAAGATCCAAACTCTTGAGATTGAGTTCAATGTCCAGCAGTTTGGCTACCATTAGGACTGTACGACTCGGAGGACTTTCGATCATATAATACAAATCGATTGGCATTTCCGCAGAAATTATATTCAAATCTATTAATAAATAGAAAATTATCGCAAATAGTGTTAACTGTATTGTATGTGAACTCAAACTAATTGTTTCAATCGATAAGTTGTCTCAATATTTCTGGACATATGCTTGAAGTTGTAATTTCAAGAAATAACCAGAACAAATAGAAAAGTCAAATAAAAGAGCCAGATTCCATTTATTATACCGTTTAAGACTGTACCCACGGTATTAACTGTGCCAAAATATGAACTAGCTCAACATTTTCAATAGACTTTATGCTCGATATCTTGAAATATTGGTCTTTAATCATAAGTTATAACAAAATAGAGTTATATTGAAGCAGATTCGCGGAAATTCCCCGAAAACCGCATGACTCCTGAAAAAGAAGGTCACAATGAACAGGCAATCATTATTCCCCTCAACATTCCTGTACAGACAAAAATTATAGTCTGTGTCCGTTCATCAATCATTAATCGGATTAAAATACTTGTTTATATCAATTTTGAATCTTTCCTCACATTTTGAGAAAAAATCTCTTATTAAAAGTCACTAGGACAGCCCCTCTTTCTCTCCACCCTCTCTCTCAACCCCCTCTCACATCCCTCTCCACTCTCTCTCTCCTCTTTCTCCCCTCTCACTCCTCTCTCCTCCCCCTCTCTCTCTCTCTCCTTGGAAATTGTTGAGAAAGGCTAGGAATTGGCTGAGGCTAGGAAAATGCTTCTGTTGATTTAGGACGGAGAAAATTATTGTTAAGTTTTAAATTCAAACTATCTTTGGTAGCTAAATCTATAAATCTGTATTATTCAAAATTCTAAGGAGCGGAGTTAACGTAATTCTGCTATCAGCCTTGTTTGTTATATATATTGAGTTTTGATTTAAATCAAAGTTATGCTTAAAATAATTGAATTTATTTTTAAAAAGCTCTACAGAACTATATATAGTGACTCGAGTTTAAACATACACTTCTTTCCTTTACTGTACTGTTACAGTATTTAATGTTCATCTCAACTAATTGGAAAATTGCAAGGTCATTGAAATGGAAACTTTATCAGTACTACACAGGCATTATAGGGCAGTTCTATCTTTTCGATAATACCATTTTGAACACTAATAACACTGGCGTTCAGACCAACACTTTTAATTAACTAGCCTGTGTCATTACGTAAACTCAAGTTTTATTATAGTTTTCTTCAATAAATTAGAAAAATACACATGGTCATTGATGATATTCATGAATATAATTTAAAAACTATCATCTTGATAGTCTGAAAATTTACGCAATTTTCAATAATCTACTTGAGATTTGTCGCCACTATATGTGGTGACAACAATGATGGCATCATTTTGAAAATTCAGTCACAAAGCGCACTATCCCGGGTTAAAATGAAACCAGTTTCAGATTTTTATCCCATGTAGTTTTCTTGTAGCGATTTTAAAAGTTGCCCACGTCATTTAAGCCCTGCACAGTGACTGTCATTATCATTAATAAATAGAAATCTTATTAGAGTTTCAAACAATAAATTCTAATTATTTTTATTGAAATATTTTGTAATCAAATAATCTCTATCTCTATTGAGAGCAATGAATATGAGTTATAACACAATTGAAACTCAAATTATTATTATATTTACTGTAAGTATTGAAAGTCCGATAAAACAGGAATGCATTGAAAGTCAATTAAAAAGTTAAATAATATTTACTCTTATTATATGAAATCAATTTTCAATTTCTGTTTCAAAAGTATTTATGGTTTGAATGCTTTAGTTGTGATTCAGAAGATATGATTCAAAGCATTAATGGATTTAATGTTAAAAATAAATACGAAATAAATGTCTGAACAATAGAATTGATTCTTATGTCTAATCAATGACAACACAGTCGTCATTGTCGTCATCGCTCTCGATATCGATTACTTCTTTGTCTTCTTTGGGTCCGATTATGGCTTTCCTTCCGATGACATACTCGTCCAACTCGTCAATTGGGTCGGAATCAATCAAATCATTTTTGTCGACTAATTCGCATTGGATTTCCACGTCTTTTGTCTCCACTTTTGTGACCGCTTTTCTGTTTCTGTATTTATTTCTCATCTTTTTTGTCGTCAATTCTTTCAATACATTTATTTCAAACGATTGGTTCGAATTAGTCGACAAAGTAATACTAGTCCTTCTAATACTTGTGCCGGGGCTCGGGTGGGCCACACTGTTGGTTGTGCTCGTATCCAATACCTCTACTCCACTACTACTGTCGCTGTCATCTGATTCGTTGCCATCGTATGAATGAAAGCGACGTTTTTTGAGTCTGTGTTCGACTGAATCGCATTCATCACAATTCCAAACGTCGACCCATTGGGTGCACCCGACACACGCCCAGTGCGTGCCTTTGGAGCCACACGTCTCGCACACCAATAGCTGCCAACTGCCACTCTGGGAGGTATAGAGCCGACCATTGGGAGAGAGACAAACCTCTTGATCACAGCGCGAGTGTCTCTGATAGAGAGAGCCGTAAGCGTTGTTCTCCTGTTCCCACGAGGCGTCCATTTTGGGCCGATATATACCGAATGCGCGCATCGTTTGCCTGAACTCGGATTCATTGTTACAAAGCGGACATTTGAAGAAATAGCCGGCACTGAGAGCCTGTTTCTGCAGACACAGTCTATGGATCAGATTATGACAACAGGGAGTGTCCAACACATCGATGCCCTCATCGAAAGTCAGGCTTTCATAACATGTCGGACACGAGTCGTTCAGTTCGTGAGTCGACTCCAGTGTCTGTTTCGGTCTGTGTTTCAGACAATAAGAGCTAAACAAACGATTAATTATTGAGTAATTCATTAATTCATTGATTGTTTGATTCAATCGATTGATAACTGACTCGAACTTATCGAAGAACTGATGCATAGCTTTGTTGGTCTGACCGCAGGGCAAATGAAACGATATTTTGCACTAAAATACAATTCAATTGAGTTTTGGCTCATTTCTGGCAAATCGTGGGATGACTTACACTCTTGACAGAGCACCCAATGGTCGCCCCATTGCTCTTACAGTAAGAACACTTCAGTTTCTCTCCTCTTCTCTCTTCTCTTCGGATATCGTCGACCAGAAAGCCATAAATGCCTTCGCTATCCCTTCCCTTCTGTTCCAGTCCTGACGACAATAACTATAATACAAACGAATTGACAGAAAATTATTACAAAATGTGAATAAAATATTGTATTAATGAATACAACCAAACAATAGTAGTGGACATAAATGTCCCCAAATTTAATCATTTTGCCGAACCGTAAAGAATCGCATTTCCCACTCAAACAGAACACACACTTCTGGTTCCTCTGCTGCTCCCTGTGCTCCTTCCGGTCATTGGCTCCCTTTCCTAAACAACAACAATAATAATAATAATTGCCTTCAATTCAAACTCATTTAATTGAATTACTTTTCTTTTGTTTTCCGTTTGAACTCATTTTAAGTAATATTTTAATACTTTTTTCAATTCATTTCATTTGTTTTGCAATATTTATAAATCTTTTTATCTTTTGTTTTCAATTCAATACAACTGTATGTCATATACTGTATAATACGATGTCTTTCTGTTTAATATCTATGAACTTCGTATCATATAATATGTGACTTAAGTGTACTCTAAGTTATCCAACTGAAGACCCCTTCCCTTCAATTAGCTATACATACAGTTTGAATCATATAAACAAAAGCCATAAAAACGCATTCAACAGATGATTGGCTAACAGTTGAGAGTTTCTATGGCAACATATTTTAGTTGACTTTAAAGGTCTCCAAAACAATAACAAAACCGGAATTTATTGATATTTTCTATAATTTTGTTGCAATTAATCGATATTTTGCTTCAATTATTAATATATCCTAACTTAGGATTCCTAAGGTATTAACAGATTTCTGTTCAGATGTAGAATAAGAGTCGGAATAATAAGACAATTGTCTGTCCTATTAATTAAGCTCTCATTGATTTGAATTTGTATTTATTGTATTGAATATCAGTTAACTGTTAACAGTGTTAACACATCTGTTCAATGGTTTTGTTTAATTTACTCCCATTTTATTCAATCATCAGAACTAATGAATTCATTATATTTTTAGTCTTTATTCTAATTATTTCAATAATTATCATATTTTTGAGGTATAAGTCATATATTGTATTGAATTATATTATGCATTGATTTCTGTTTTCATATTTTGTTTTAATGATTGTATGAATTGATCAGAAAAATGGATGTTTTGAACGAGAGTTCGACCGTTCGGCTAAACAGAGAGCAAATGAGCGCACAATCTATGGTTAAACTGAAGAATCCGTTTGTATTCAAGATTAGCGACGATTCGCTTAATTGTGATAATTATCGAAATGGAGTCAAACTCTCCATAAGATGTGACAACTCTTTTTGGGTCCTCAGCTATTGGGCCGTCAATATAGAGGAACTCCACTACAGTCTGACTGAAGACTGGCAGCCAATGAGACAATCATTACTCGACCAGAACTTCATCCAAAGTTACCATTTGTTTAAAAGTGAACCCGAATTGTAAGCCCTGTTCCTCTCTTTCTATGCATTTGTTGTCATATTTATAGTAATTATAACTAAATTATAGATATTATGAAACCAATGAAGAGATCACTCATTGGGTTAAACCCCCGAATCAGTACTTCACGGGTGAAAGTCTTGGATATAATCCACGAACTCGTTATCCATTGGTTGTCGTAATCGTAAGTCATTTCTCGTCTTTGAGTTCAATATAAATATATTTCAATCATTTGAATGGCTTTGAGGTCCGCAACGATGACGACGACGGCATTGAACTCAACGATAACGATGTGGTCAGTAGTCATACAATTAGTTTATTCATTATTCGCTTAATTATTGAATCATTTATTGGCTATAATTTGCAAAAAGGTTTGTCTGATTTCGATAATCCATTTGAAAGACTCTATTTGTCCGATGAGTTCTGGACTCATAACCCAATACCTGAAGCAAAGGAACGCAAATATATTTAATTTACAGCAAATATTCACACCTGAGAGCGAATACGAGCCGCACAGCAATCAATTGTGTGTCATATGTCAGACCAATTTGATATCACACGCACTGCTCCCGTGCAAACACGCCGTCCTTTGCGGCCAGTGCTTTGAGCGCATAGATAAGTGTCCTCTTTGTAGGGCTTCTATCACTTCGTTCTTCAGAATACGTGAGAACGAAGACTTGGACTCTGATCCGTGCGATCCCAGTCCTCAAACGAGTGGACAGTCGAGCACCGGATGGTTTGCCAGTTTGAATACTAAACTAAACCAATGGCTTGGAATCAATTAATGATTAATTTTTTCATTTATTTTTTGCATTTTTAAAAGTTTGGCTCAATTTGTCTTAAGCCTGTCCTTCATGTCTTTCCTTGGTCATTTCAATCGGACCAACTTCAAAAAGTAGGTCATTTTTAAAAAAAAAATGGACACAATTTTTATTTATGTAATAATTTAATAAATATATCCAAAAATTCATTCATAAAGTATTTCGAATAAAATAAATAATAAATAAAATATCGATAAATATATTCACAATTCATAGAAAAATATAATATAAAATATGACAACAATTGATAGTATATTACAATAACTGATAAATTGTCTCAGAATTTGATTACTTTGCAAATCGCGTCGTGAACTGGAAGTGCTATAAAGCCTGCAATCGTTATGCCTATGGAATCGCTTAAAGTAGTTATACTAAGACTAAACTCTTTGTACTTCTCATTGATTTCAGTGTAGATCCGATGGAAAGTGTTTACATAAGCGGCTCCGCCTAATAGACCCTCAAACAGAACCAGTGCTAACATTACCCAAATATTCGACATAAATTGAGTCCATATTTGAGTCAAAACAATCAAAACATTAATGAATTGAAGAAATGCTAAAATATATAGTCTTTTGATTTGAATGAGACTTAGAGACGAACGCGATATAAGAACTCCGATCTGTTGTCCGAACAAACCATTAGAAGATAATGTAAGTCAATATAATGGCACCAATGGTTCCAAATATGAATACTGTCTGACCTGATAGTCGACGACATACCAGCGATACTGTGCGCTGTGTGTCAGCCATATGTCGGGGAAGTAAACCAATTCGAACTGTAAGGCAAACAAATGATTGCTTTTGAACCCAATTACCCAACAATTATAAGTCATATAGAGTTTGATTGAGTGAACGAACCAATCCTTGATTAATGAAGTACTCGAAGAAGTAAACCAACATTAATGGTGTCATATATTTCAAGAGTTTCTGACAAATAATCGACAAAATTAATAATGGATTTAAAGTGAAAGCAATTAAATATACTTTCAAATGAACTGTCATTTCATATATCGTTAAATCATTGGAAAGACTAGTATTTTGTGATAAAACAGTCGTTTCGTCACCAGAACTAAGAACAGGACTTCTCATGTCATTTGAGTTGTTCTCAGAACCGATTAGCGGACTATTGGTCTCATCGATAGAATTATCTATTGGTCGCTCTCTTATTAAGTACCAGAAGGTCAGTGCCATAAGCACTGGTATGATTAGCATAACTAGTAATGTATTGTTTGCACTCAAACCCACAGAAGTGAGCGCCGCGTAAGACATAGAGCCCAGTAGTCCCGAAGCACCCGTTCCTGAAGACCAATAGGATATGACTCTGGAATCAAATTTAGAAGTGTAAGAGAGGAATGTAGTCTCTCCTAAGCCACTGGAAAGGGAAGCGCATACTATTCCTATCGATATAATACCGGTATTTATTAAATCATTATTTTCTCAAATAATTGCAATTCGAGTCAAACGAACCGAAGTATGAAAAGTAGATATTGGGTGACAACGAGGTTATGATGAAACTGAGCGCCGATAGGCTCACCACAACTGAGACGCGAAAACTATGATTGGAGACCAATCAAAATGAAATTCAATTGAATTTGTCTTCAAATCTATTGTGAATTTAATTGAAGTAATACTTAGTGTTAGTGCAGACAAAGGGCGCCAGCATTTTGATGAGCAGACAGGGAAGGATGTCCGCCAGCAGTACAGCACCCGTAGAACTGCTGTTGCATTTGAAGCCCTTGTCATCAGTACTGGCATTGCTTTTCGGTTCGTTTGCCTAAAAATATGGCAAAAAAGGACCGAATGATTGGAACTGAGATCCAGAGGACTGTTAGGAGTAATGGAGTGGACTTACACTGATTATATCGTAGGCCGCGCTTAACATAATAACATAGGAATAGTTGTTACTTAAGCCCAGAATCCTATAAACAATTATTAATTAATATTATTATTGTTAACAAACAGTGAATACAATAATCAATGAATCGCTTAATTCAATACCAAAACGATATATGATTTCGATATTTATCCCAAAAATCCATTTCAAATCATTTATTTTTATTTTAAACCTAAATATTAGCACATTTTGTAAATTGGTAGCACTGGATATCAGCACCACTGGTGCGCTACAGACATGCGAACCAATCAGATTAGAGGAAATATTGCACTGAAATGTACTAAAGGGGAAGCATAAAGTGCCCTGGGGGGGGCTTGTTGCTGAGCGCGGCTTCTTTTTAATTGTTGAAATGGTCAATGAAATTGTTAGCATTTTAAATGAGCCGGTCAAAGCTCTTGAACTTCATTTAGTGACTCAACAATTAAAGAGCAGTCGCGCCGCAACAAACTCTAAGCACTTAATGATTGCTCTGCAGTACAAGTATAACGACTTTGCATTCAAATCTGGTCTAACACTACGGAATTGACAGTTG
>JAQIWA010001728.1:0-16633 GCA_034693305.1 Eueremaeus valkanovi | reverse complement strand
CTCTTGAGTTGAGCTCTAATTTTGGATTTAAATCTGTGGCCAAAGCTTAGGATTGAGTGGTTCGGCTGTTTTGCACTCAGATTGCAGTCATGTCTTGTCTTGTCTTCCTTATCCTTATGTCTAAACTACTGATCTGACTGTTTGTTTTGACTGAATTTTCCGAATTTATATTTCACTAAAATATGTCAATTCATTCATAATTCAATAATTGGTTATAAAACCATTCAATTCTATAGTAATCGTAATAATCATTGATATTATATCTGATAATTATTAATCATTAATACATTTAGAATTTCTTCTTCAAGCAATTGGTCCTAAGATTCACACGAATGAGGTTTTTATTCCTGACTCAGAACTCATTGGTTGAATCGATCCAATCGTTTGAATTAATAATAAAATTAAATAAAAACAAAATTAAAGGAAAAATAGTTTTAATTCAAAATAATTTCATTTATTTTTCAAATGTTTTCTCTGATTGTTCTTCAAATCCATTTCCCACTTCTTCCTGTACATAGTGAACAACCTCATGGCCACCCGGGCGTCCTCTACAGAGTCGTGTTCTCCCACTTGCACTTTGACCCCCAACACAGTTTCGGAGAGTCTCTTAAGGGCTGGGGTTCGGCCCCCAAACAGTTTCCTGAAGTACCGACTCGTGTCTCGAGTCCTGTGCTTCGGGTGACTCAACAGAAGTGCTTTGAAATCATTGTTGAGGGCGTGTCCGACAACTGTCCGGTTCTTCAGGATTTGGTGCACTTCTGACTGAACTGTTTTGAAGTCCAAAGCGTTGACCAAATCTGAAGGTCTGATTCCACTGAAGGCTGTCCTGTAGTCTGTTATCTCTTCCATC
This sequence comes from Eueremaeus valkanovi, assembly GCA_034693305.1. NCBI lineage: Eukaryota > Metazoa > Arthropoda > Arachnida > Sarcoptiformes > Eremaeidae > Eueremaeus > Eueremaeus valkanovi. The sequence continues at coordinate 15,783 of JAQIWA010001728.1, read as the reverse complement.
GGTTTCGCGTATTTGTCGTAAACACAGTGACCGAAAAAGTTGACGATTGAAACCCTGGCCAGCATTGAGTGCTGACCATCACTACCGGTGCCAACCATTTCGCAGTCCATACCCACTATATTGGTTAAACCGGTGAAACTCTTGGCCTTAACTAATCTATCAGTGCTTTGGCCACTGTTTGAGGCACTCATGTCTGCCATCGAAGACTTGATGAGACAGTTGTCGACGCCGTCGAACCAAATCTGGTTCTTCTCCTTTGCTTTGGTCTTACCGTCAGATTTGGTTTCAATCACTTTCTTCTGTTGTCTTCTTTCGGCGAAAGTATTGTTAGTTTTCTTCAGATTTTTATCTTTGCTTTGACTGTCGTTGAGCTTAAGCGCCAAACGCTTCCAATTGACTGAGACTTCACTCAAGTCTTGCGGATATTTACAACTTGTGGTCACTTTTCGCTCCACTTTCGGCCATCTCTTTCGGCGCCCTTTTTTCGGCATTTTTTTCCTGTCATTCGAGCCATTCGTTTCATTTTTATCCATTCTTTACAATAAATTATTCTCAGATTTAAGTCGTTTTCAGATAAAAATAGATTTAATTATTATTATTATTATTATTAAATTTACAGTCAATTCAATGGAAAATATTGAATGAAATTCAGTCTAAAATAGCCTAAAAATGAGCTAAACTGCAAATTATGTCCAAAAATATATTTGATTTCTTTTAGAAATGATATAAAAGACAATAGGATTACAGAAATAACACATTTTTAACAGCAATTAAAATAATTTGTATCAAAAAAAAGCCACAATTTGTGAGAAATTAATTGAATTAAACATAAAATGCTTTCAATACGTAATGAAAATTAAAAGCAAATTATTTTCCCATAAATTATGTCTGAATTACAGTAATTAAGTGTTTCTATAGTAACGCAAAGAGCGTTCAAAAACCCTTTAAACCTCGAGTTTGCGCATTAGGTCTGAACGAGATTTAAATTTTTAAAATATTTGCTGTCCGTTGAACTGAATGCTTGCAAACAGTGCACTGACTTTGTGTGGGCTTTAAGAGTCGGTTTCAAACTTTAGTACACTTTGACTCCTAGTCTGACAATAGCTTTACCTCTGATTTTCATACTTTTCATAGGAGTCTGAGTCACGAAAAAGTTCAGTAAACGTCCAAAACATTTGAAAATCTGTTCAAAAACTCGTTTAAACTTTTAAAGAGTCGAAGACTGAGAATGACTTTAAATCGGTTTTCACTTTATTAACGATTTATTTGTCTTTTAGTTTGATTTTAAGTCTTATTTATTGATTAAATACTGATTTGTTTTAATTATATTTTTATTGTTTTTATTCAACGGATATTCGACTGAATATTATCCATATTTTTATACTTTCTGTCAATTGATTCAAACCAACGAACAAACAGTGCTTTCCGTTGATTGTCCTTAAGCTCCAGTACTCCAGTCCTCCAGTGCTGACAATGACGTCCAGACGTAACGACAATATGAAGTTCGATATTCCGGATCTGGTGGTCGACCCGAAGACCAAAAAGCAGTACCGAAAGGGAAAGTTCTTGGGCCGGGTATGTCATCAATTGACCAGTTATTCAATGATTAAACTGTTTAAAACTAATTGATTTGATCCCAAACCCAAACAAAGGGTGGTTTTGCCAAATGCTTTGAACTGATCGACACATCCAATGGCGACATATATGCGGGGAAAGTGATCGCCAAAGCACAGTTAGTCAAACCCGACCAGAAGGACAAGGTATGCACAGTTACTGTACAGACAGTACAGACAGTCGGAGCAGATCTGAACACCTTTTCTATATTTTTTTCCAAAACTAATGTCTTGTCATCTCTTGTGTCCATCAGATGACTCAAGAGATTACAATCCATCGCTCGATACGACACAAACATATCGTTGAATTCCATACCTATTTCGAGGACAAGGATTACATTTATATAGTCCTTGAGCTCTGCAGCAAAAGAGTGAGCATTTCTTTGTCCATACTTTCCATTTGTTTGCATAACTAACTGATCGATGAACTGATCCATTGGCGCAGTCACTGATGGAAATGCATAAGCGACGCAAAACCCTCAACGAGTCTGAGGTCCGGTATTACGTGCGCCAAATCGCCAGCGCCTGTAAATACCTGCACGAGAACCGGATAGTGCACAGGGATCTGAAGCTGGGAAACCTGTTCCTCAACGACAATATGGAGCTAAAAGTGGGTGACTTTGGTTTGGCCACAAGGATCGCAACGGAAGGGGAGCGCAAACTAACGCTATGCGGAACTCCTAATTATATCGCACCGGAAGTGCTCTTCAAAAAGGGCCACAGCTATGAAGTGGACGTCTGGTCGTTGGGATGCATTGTCTACACTCTAGTCGTAGGCAAACCCCCGTTCGAGACGAATGACCTGAAGGACACTTACAAACGGATTAAGTCTAATGAGTATAAGATTCCGAGTTTTGTCAATACAGACGTCTCGGCCTTCATAACCAAATTGCTTCAGTCGGACCCCAAACAGCGCCCATCGATGCGCGAAGTTCTGGAGGATCAGTATATGACCCGCAATTACATCCCGTCCCGACTGCCGATCTCGTGCCTAACAGTGGCCCCGCGTTTCAACGACTGTCGGCTTTCGATACTTCCGAATGACCTGAAGACGACGTCTCCGCGAAAGCCTTTGGGCGATATGGCCAACAATGGCAACAACGCACCCAAAGCCTCGCCCGACAAGAATGGTATGGCCGGCAAACATCAGAACGAAGAAGTGAATGGTCTGACCACCCGATCAAAGGCCAATCCGGATGCCATTCCCAAAGACTACTATTTGCGTGATTTGAGTTCACAGTTACACCACTTGGTTAACAGCAAACCCGCAGAACAGCCCCAAGTGATGGAAGACGAAGCCGAAGATCCGGCCGCTTCGCCCATCTTCTGGATCTCCAAATGGGTTGACTATACAGACAAGTATGGCATCGGATACCAGTTGTGCGATAATAGCGTTGGCGTTCTGTTCAACGATATAACGAAAATAGTGTTAATGTCTGACGAGTCGAATATGCATTACATCGAAAGAGATGGCGCCGAACGCTATCTCAAGTTCAATGCCTGTCCACAGGAGCTGTTCAAGAAGTTGACTCTTTTGAAGTACTTCCGCAACTATATGAACGAACATCTGCTCAAAACTGGAGACAAACCCAAACCCCGAGACGGAGACGATTTGGTGAGACTTCCGCATCTCATCAATTGGTTCCGAACCAGAAATGCAATTGTCTTTCAACTGACTAATGGAACCGTTCAGGTATTCAGATCAAGAGTCTTAAGACTGAGTTAACTGTTTGACTAATGGGTACTGAATTGTTGTTCAGATAAACTTCTTCCAGGATCACACCAAACTGATTCTGTGCCCACTCATGGGTGCCGTCACTTACGTGAACGACAAGCGAGACTTCAAGACATATAAATTGAGTCTAATCGAGAGATACGGGTGCAGTAAAGAGGTGTTTACCCGACTTCGATACGCGTGTGATATAGTCGACCGACTAATGCATCACAAACTCAGCTCTAATACCAAAAGCGGTGGAAAGCGTTAAACAATTGTCGTTTCGGCCAATCATTTAAATATGTTTTTACTATATTTTTATCCATTCGTCGATTATGTGTCCAAAAGCGTCACATTTTATAATACTTTTTACTTTTCATTCTTATTATATATATTTTGTAAGCATTTCTTGAAATAAGAAATAATTTGAATAAAAATCTTATAATTTTGAAGTTTTTTATATAAATTATAGAATTTCTCTATTATTATAAAAACAAACAATTATTTCATTTTCTTCCCAATAAATATCAATTCTAAAAAAGACCTAAACTTTGGTTTATGTGTGAAAAACACTGAACTTATGTTTTGTTTTTGTTTTAATTTTTTAAAATAAAAATATTTACAATTATAGAGAAGTTTTGCGAAAAGCGATTCTTGTTTTCGAAAATCCATTAATTGATTTGAATTTTTTGAACCGAAATAAATACAGAAATTTTAATGAGTTGTTATAACAGTCAGAAAATGCCGTTTAATTTGAGGCACTTTTTGAACAAATTTTTTTTGACCAATAATTAGATAAATAGAGTGCGGTTTAGATGCGTTTCCTATTGCTGTCGGCTCTGTCTGTCTCTCAACTTTCATCAGCCCCTGTACTTAAGCCGGTAGTCTGAGAGCTCGGCCACGAATTACTGATACAAAACATTGGAGTAAAGTATGTGTTAGTGAAGTGAGCACTGAGTGAATGGGTTTAAAAGGCAAACCTCTGGTGACGTAAAGGTAGAAGAAATCGCAATAAAGGACTGTTTGGACTATTCCGGCGACGATAGCGATCAGGTCATAGAAGCCCTCGAAATAGTAGCGCCAAATCCAGTTGAAGAGATACAGCGCTCGATAAGAGCCCAATGCCATCAAATAGTGAGATGTTATGGTCTCGGCTTCGCCTGTCTTAGAGACTAAGAACAGTTGCGGCAGAATTGCCACCGATTCCAGGTATATGGAGAACGTCCACAACACCTGACAGTGTCGGTGACAAGCATTCAGTTATTTATAGTCATTGGTTGGCATCGGAACAGATTAAGGGCTGAACACAAGATTCAGCTTCAGATAGATGTCTGTCTATCGAACAGATATTAAACTATTTTCTGTTATATTTTCAATCGTTTTAAATGACTATAACTTTAAAAATAGAAAACAATAAAAACATTTCAAAACAGTTGTCTCTGAACTCAATAATCAATAGAAATATTTTGAATAACAATTGTCTGAATCTATAACTACTCTATACTGTGATTGAAGTGAATCTGATTTCATATTCAGGTGTTTTTGAGAGCAGTAATGAATGCGTGTCTTCACTGCACATCCAATGGTGTCTTACCTCCAGAGGTGTGAACTCATGATTGACTAATAGGCCTAAGAGAGTGACCGGAATCAGAAGGAATTCAATTCTGAAAGTGTCGTGATTTCGATCGTATGTGGCTTTGAATTTCATATACATTAGGTATAGAGTGGCCAATGAGGTGCCGATGAATACTATCTGTTCCACAAGCATAACAATCAACAATCAGTTAATTGCGGATCAAATGAATGAATGGATGCATACCTTCATAAAGGAGTTGTAAAGAGAGATATAATTCGTAAATAAGTCTAAATATCGGGTGAAGTATACGATTGCGAACAGCATTTGGCTCTTTCCCGATATGCCTGCAAATCAATCAATGGATCATGGTTAAATGGTTAAATGGTTAAATGGTTAAATAGTGGTCAGTGTGCTCAGAGTGGCTATGGGTGTGATGCGTGTGATGGGTGTCATACCAGCACAGGAACGTGTTTTCCATATCTTAAGCAACAGTATTATTATGGCTATGAGATGAGACAAATCGCCCGTAAGTCGAAAGATATTCATATCTACTGTATATCAACTCAACTCTCACTTCAATTAAATTTGAATAAAAATAAAATTAAATTAAATTAAAAATATTTAAGTTATCTATCGATTGATGATTCAGTCGATGTGTTTGGATATAAATTAATTAAAATCTATTCATTCATATATACTGTATGACGACGTGGCCAGAGATCAACATTGTATGTGCAATAATGACATTACGGGCTGTGAGAGTGTGAGAGAGTGTGTGAGAGAGAGAGCTGTATCACTCAATGTGAGAGTCTGTGAAGCACTGCCTTTCCTCTGAGGCAAACGCCGGTCTATCAGAGTGTGTCCAATCATCACAATACACATCACTCGTTCATAGTGTCGAACCCCTATCCCAACCCTTACTATTATCTCATATGAATTATCATCCCAGGGCTACACTCTTATCGCTTCTCCATTGTCGCCATCCCCTCAGACAAGTGCACGTCCTTTGTGTAGGGGTGCGGATCAGCCCACTATCCAAATGGATTTTTAGGTACATTTGAGTGTCAGTCACAGCAATTGATTGAAACATTCACTACATTTACACTACTTTTTATCGGATTTTGTATTGAATTTCATTTAATTTAAAAAATTTAAATAATGTCTCAAAACTTAATTCTTTAAGTTTTATATGAATTGAGACTAAAATGAATAAAAGGAAAACCAGATTCACATGAATTAAGATTAAGATTAGATGAGATGAATGGCAACCATAAGATAGCATTGCATTCGCTTTCAATTGTGTTTAAAGTTTAAAAGTCTTATCAATCGATCAAATCATATGAGAGTTTGTAAACAAAGTGTTATTTAATTTATTGTTATTTCAATGGATTTTAGTTTTATTATAGTTTGAGTTCACAAACAAATTGAGTGCAAAAGTGTTTGCTTTTTATGATTACATATAAAACGATAACTGAATTGACGGCAAAATGAGTGAAACAGTTGTAGTGAAGAGCGAGGATTGGATTCCCGAAGAACTGAAATACATTCCGATTCCATACATATCACTGATAGGTCTGAACGCACAGAACAATGCCATTCATGCCATGGTTTGGAACGGATTCACAGTTAACCGACAGTCAGACCGACCGCCCCTTTACTTCAAACTCCTGAGCGATAAATACGAATTCATTGCTTCCAAACCTAAGGTATGCCAGACATCGGTCTTCGGATCAGATATAGTCAGATCAGTAGTCTTTGTATTTGTATTTGTATTTGTATTGTCTGATTGATTGGTGTCTTCTTCTGCTCAGAAGTCTTCATACGAATGGCATATTCCGAAAGGCATTCTGAAGACCTCATGGCTTGAGAAGCATTTGTTTGCCATTCCTTCGGTTTGTGTTCTCTTCGTTGATCTCAATTGGGATGACATGTATTGGAATCAGAAGAGAACCGAATGCGTGGCTAAAGTCGAATATCTGAGACGTTCTCTGCACTCGAGGAACACCCGGATCACTCTAGTGCTCATCCAGTCCTCCACATCTCTGCCTTCAGGTGAGTCAAACTCATGAGTTATGACTCCATTGTCTCTAAACTAACAATTGTCTGAACAGACGATTCAGTGGTCACAGAACGGGCGGCTCTTCTTTGCAGTTCGTGTGATCTGAACGCAAAGTCTTTGTTTGTCTTACAAGTGAGTGATGTCTCGCAACTCATGGGATATATATTGAGGTACTCTTCGGGACTTACCCTATGTTTGCTGTCCTTCACTTAACCTATTGTATTGTATTGCGGGACAGAATGGAATCGGCTCTATTCGAGTTGGCCAAACAGTATTACCAACACGAGTGCAAACTAGTCAAAGGACATAGGGATCAGTTGAACAAAACGACTCATCAGTTGCTATACGTCAGACATCAGTTCAAAATCGCGTTCTTTAGTGAACTAAAACAGGACTCAAACACAGCTCTCAAGTCAGCACTCGTTCAGCCCTTATATTGATATAATCATTGCTTTCAATAATTTTATGACTATTTTCTGTTTTACCATTTGTTAGACACTATAAGAACAGTTACGCCAATCTGATGGAAGTGCGCGTAACGACAACCAACTTATTTGAGATCAAAACTGTCGGCGCTTTCATAAACTACAAGATCTGTAAACTCTGTTTCCAACTGAACACTCCTTTGGACGCTATCTCTCAGTTCCGAAAACACATCGATATATTCAAAAACAAGTCCGAACCCAAAGAGATGGAGTTCGAGCACTCGGCCTTCCTTTCCCACCAGTTTTCTCTGTTCGCCGATCTGTTCGATGTGGCCATTATGTCGGGTCTAATCCCTTCCCAAATGCAAAATCCCGGTTATTATTACTACGAGTCAGCCCTGCAGACAATGCAGAGGCGAAAACTATGTCACTCCCTGTGCACCGACACTCAGTTCGATGATCTAAGTCCTGAAAACTTACAGCTATTTCACTCAATACTGGCGCCGACACAACAAATGGAGTTTTTCGGGCAGAGGTCGTGGAGGCCGGGCCAACAGAGTATGTGAATTATTTATTCATTTTTTCTAATTTTGAAAATATTTCCGAAAATATATTAATATTTATTACACACTCTTTGAAGCTCTCGAACCACTCGACTCAGAGAAAGAGAAAATCGGATTAAAAGCATTGAAATACAAGGAGTTATCGACTGTTAATCATTCGGTAAGTAATTGAGTGATTGATTGATTTCCAGAGAGTTTCCACTTTTGTAGTCCATTCAGATAAGCATTGATTGCAACCAATTCTCTACAACTGATTCTCTTATAGGCGTTAATAATAATGCTGTTGAGTAATGCCATCAATCAGTTCAAGAAGTATAAGTGTCCCCGAATGAAGAGGTATCTCATGGTATTGGTGGCCGAGGAGTACTTCTATAGCAAAGACTTCACCAATGCTTTAACTTTTGTGAACAACGTATTGCCGCAATACAGACACGAGGGTTGGCTACCACTGGTGCAGAGCATTCTGACGACAGCTCTTCAGTCGGCATACCTTTCGGCAGATATAATAAATTTCGTTAAGTTAGGCCTCGAATGCATTTCGTCGAACAATAAGTTCTCGGTTAAGGACAAGATTTCGATTCAGGAAAGTATTCAGAATATTATGAGAAAACAATTGCCGCTTATATTGAGTTTTGTCGATACAAATGACGCCGAAAATGGACTCAAACTGTGGTCAACAGCATTACAATCGGCAGTCGAACAAATAGTTTTCACTATAAAAATGGATTCTTTTATGAAGTTTATTGAATGCAAACCAAAATTCACTTCTAATTCATACTATTGTAACGAAAGCATTAAATTAGACCTATATTTGCAATCGAATGGTCCGAATCCAATCCGGTTCACAAAATTGAATGTTTTGTTTGCGAATCAGTTCTACAATCAGTTTTGCGAACTTTCAGTTCATTCGGAGAACGAGTCGACAAACAGTTTACTACTAATGCCTTCAACTCTACACAAGTTCTCATTCCTTATTAATCCTCTCTCCGAAGACATCGATCGGACCGTAACTATAATTGGCGTAAATCTAAGTCTCGGCGGGGAATCCATGTCTGCTATAATGCACTGGTCTTTCACTGATATGTCCACTAAATTCCAATTCACAGACTGTAGCCGTCGTTCGTCTGATGTGAATCATATTAAAGAAATGACAACTTTATTAACGACTAATATCTTGAAAACTCGGCCCAAATTAGAGCTAACGGTTAAACATAATCCGCCGGCGCTTTTGAATGAATATTACCCATTGATGTTATGCATCAAAAATGACGAAGAGTTTGATGTCTCGAATGTTAGGATAACTGTACGAGTGTTGGACACAAACAGCGAAGACATGGAAACAGATTTTCAAACTTTAATTTTGTGCGAAAATGAATTCAAAGAATTGAATGAAAATTATTTACTCAATGATATCAAAGCCAACGACACTTTGAGGGAACAAATTGTGGTTAAACTGGAAAACATTGGAAATTATTTCATAGACTTTAATATTGTTTATGACTCCACGTATAGAATGGGAACCGAATGCAGAGTCATATCGCTGTCGATGAGTGAAAGAGTATCAACCGATGTATTGATACCATTCCTGAATGCATGCGAATTATCTAACCTGTCGTCGACACCGGCATCTCAGGTGCGCACGAATGAGCCCTTCTTTCTGAATGTAGTGACGAAAGCAAACACAGAAATAGAGATCCAATTAATTGAATCTAAGCCTCAATTTCACGAATCCATCGAATGTTTGTCAGAAAAGAGCAATGAATTGAAAGAAAGCGTTTCAGTCGACCAGACATTCAAAATAGTCGGTCGAACCGAATATTCAGTTCCCATATATTTGGGAATGTATTCAATCCAATGGAAGAGAAAGTCTGCGAATCCACTGATTCCATGTTCGGAGACATCAGTGCCTCTGCCGATGGCATCAGTGCTGAGTTCACCCGTTTTTGTTGATTTGAAATGCCCTGACGTTTGTGTCGCTCGAAATCCAGTGATTCTCAGATATATTGTATACAATCGAACGGACAGTGATCTGCCGTTAGAGCTATCGATGGGAACCTCTGATAACTTCATGTATTCCGGAAACAAATTAGTGAGTCTTCCCATTCATTCCCATTCATCCGATTTCTCAATTCTGAACATTATTTTTCTTTTATAATAACATAAAACAGAACTAAGTTTTTCTATAATTTTTTTAATTATAAGGAAATTATAGGCTTTTAGTAAATATAATAAATAAATATGAAAATTGATTGAAAGCGCGAATTGGGTACAAATATTCGTCAGTTTGTTCTTAATGTTCTGCAGAGAACAAAATGAGTATAAAATAGATTAAAATGTTGTGATTGTTATTCAATATTCATAACAGGGATGCTTAATGTTAGGTCACATTAACATTAGCTCTATCGGCCAATTATTCGAACATTGGTCCAAAATTAATCATCCGTCAAGGTCAGGTCTGGTGCAAGAAACTCTATTAGATGACTGACTATTTCACCCTTTTCTAGAGCCCAACCCTTTAATTATCTAATAATAGCTTAAGTCTCGGAATGACATAAAATATAATTTTGTTCACTATTTAAGCAGTAAATAGCAGTCAGTATAAGATTCCTGGAAAAGACCTTTCACTTTCTCTTTAGTTTTGCGGTTGAATATTCTCATTTAGCAAGGGTAATCTTCTGAAATTGAATATTGGAACGGGCATACTTTTGCAATTATTCATATTTGCTTTAATTTGTATTTTATTTAATGGTTGAGTTGACTAAACCTTTACTCGAAATATTTTAGTGCTTTATATTTGTTAAAAGAAAGCCCAATCCAGCCCAGGTCAAGCCCAATCCAGCCCAGGTCAAGCCCAATCCAGCCCAGGTCAAGCCCAATCCAGCCCAGGTCAATGTACTAAATCAATTTTATGCAATCAAATGCCAGATCCAAACGGTAGTGCCGGCGCACGAGAGGAAAGAACAGAATTACATTCTCTACCCATTGGTTTGCGGAACAATACTTTTGCCCAAATTCGGAGTAGTTATGAATCCGGAAACACCTGTCGCGACGCCAATCGATTATATCGACCAAATATTACCCAATCATTTGCTCGTATTTGTAAGACTCGACTATTTTTTTTTATTCAATACTGTATTCACATATTTTTTAATTACTTTCAATTTGACTGAAGCCTCAAAACAAGATTCCCATTGAAGGCATCCAAACGATGACTATTAGTTGAGAATTCATAGACAGTAACTCCAATCAGAGCTATGATTACTGTCCACTAATTCAACACATTTCTGGTCTCTTGTGAAGACGAAGTGCATCTCTGAGTCTAATATTGGCTATAATTTTATAAATTTATTTTAAATTCTGTTATTTATATTAAAATTTATTAATTTATATAAAAATAAATGATTTATACAAAACGTAAACCCATTTCAGTTTAATTCTCAATAATTTTTTGTGTAATTATTTTTCTTAATTAATGATTGAATTTATTTCATCATTCAATTTGATAAATGGTTTGATTATTAACTGAAAAAAAGTTCAAAAATTAGGAAAAATTGAAATTCAGGACAAATTCTTTATAATCTTTTCCTTTTTTTGCCGCAAATTAATTGAATATATTATAGAACTCGACATTGAATTCAGTGAAGAAGTAGTGAATTCAGTGAACAGTAATTATAATATTATTATTAAATATCAAAAACTAATTGCTTTGAAACTAACGAATAAAACAAATATATTTTGATTAAAGTTATGAAATGTTTGGTTAAACGCAAAGCAATTGCTTTTCTCTAAAATGATTGCACAGAATATTTCGCACGAAATTAATATACAGTAATATAAGTGCTTAGCCTATAGTGCACTGTAAGACAACAAGTGATTTGATTACACAATTGTTGTCATAAATAATTAAACTTTCATTGAAATCATTGAAATAAATTGATTAATTGAGTCATTTGTTGATTAATAGAGGAATTATTGCTAAATATAAGTGATATTAATGATTCATAATGAATGTCATTATAGCTATTCTGATAGTATGAATGCAATTCAATATTAATGTATTAATGTATTTGCAGTTTTCATTCACACAATCATTATTCAATATCTTATCTTAATTTTACTGCTTTTTCGACAATTTTATGCCGTTTTAGAAGATTATTCGGTCGACTGATCCTTATATCAGATATGTTTGCTTTGATTGAAATAAATGTTTAATTGAGTCTCAAATCTACTGATTGTCAAATGAAAAAAATAGTACGCTTTTCGTTATAATGAACTGACCTTCAAGTGTTAGACTTCACAAAATATGATTATTTTATTTTCGATCAGTTTATCGAAGACTACATTAAAATAATTTATGTTTATTTGATTTTTTGTCTCATTCAATGAATTCGTCAAAAATTTTCTTTATGTTTAAGGGATTCCCGTTTTGAGACTCGAAAAAGATTTATTATCTTTTGTCTGCATTCAGTTATTTTCCTAACCTTGTACTGTGCCAGGCTCACTTAATAACGCACTTATTCAGTACTTTAACTTATCTTTCGGATAAATATTAATTCATATTCTTTAAGGAATTAGAGCTGAATTTCAGGAATAAGTATTCAGGGTCATAATCTTCTCTGTAGACATGCAACCATGGTCATGGTTTCTCCATTGCTATCTTTTCTGGTAGAAAATGACACTTTAGTGTTATTAAACTTGCTAACGAGTGAATTAGCTAGCTTATATTATACTAGAGATACTACAGTTAATATAAGAGTAGACTTGTGTTTAGCAATAAATGAATTTTTCCGATTTGAAGGACATTTTTGTTAATTTGAGTTCAGCTGATGTATTGAAAGTTTTTAGTAGTCATTGAATTAATTGTATGAATCAAACCTTGAGATCTGAAAAAACAATTTTCATGTTTTCATTGCATGTAATGATGAGTTGAAAAGTTTATTCGTATAACTTATATAATCAGTTTGTACCCAATATTGTGTAATACTGTAGGAAAGGGATGAACAGAATCTGATGCTTAGCTTTTCCAATAAAATATTTTGAACCAACTTTGAACACCTCTGTCGCTGCAAATCTATGCAAGATCATACTAATACAGTACATGTGTCCTTTGAAAAAACGAGACTTCAATTAAAAGTTGAACGAAATTCTTCTCATTCAGAGTTTGTCGAAAATATTTTTCAAAATAATGTTTTCGAGAATTTGTTTATTCAACAAAAAAGCGAAACAGAGTTGTCGGTCACGAGTGATATACTTCACAAACAATTATTATTCCTGTTTTCAGCTGTAATTCCCTTCTAATTAATATATTTATCTCCAAAACTGATTATAATAATTAGCAAAAAATATTATTTTAGCGAAAAACGAATTATCAGTTCTTGTTTGATAATAAGGTCATTGCAAAGAACAGCTCTTATGCCCACATCGTGTGATAAGAGGGTAACAAATGTTTGATATTTTCGGAATTCTTGTTACGTATTGAGTAAACAATTACTACTAAACAGAAATCAAGGGATTATTGAAAATCAGTTTACAGGACATACTCTAAGAGTTCGTTAAATAGACCCATAGATCCAAGCAGTAGATACGTACTGTGCAATGTTTATGTACTAGTAATGTGCAAGTGCGCAAATATCAAGGAAGTATTTTGAATTTTGGATCTAGATGATTCTAGATCTAGACCACAATGTTTCGCCAACCTAGGGGCTTGGAAACTCTTTGGAACGGCCACTTAGTTTCGATCTTAAGGGTATTTTGGCTATACCCCCTTGCATATCACATCATTACATAAACCATATGTCAAACCATTAATTTATTCGAAACTTTTTGTGAAAATTATTTAATTTTATTTTTGAAATACGACTGAAAAGTAATACTTAACGAAAAATGCAATTTTATTGGCTGACGAACAGTATTAGTGATAAGCGATTGTATGCCAGCGGTTGGCAACAGACGAACGAACTGACGAATTGGATTGGAATTGGATTTACGTCAATCACATTCTCCTCCTTTGCATTGAATTGTCGCCAAATCTTTACTTAAAAACTCACTGATTATTAATATTTGATTCGATTAGCCATCGATTCTGTCTGACTCTCGAGTCTCACTCATTCAGTCCATTCATTCATTATTAGTGACCAATAGTATTGCATCGAATTTTAACAGAGTTTACATCAATTCTGCTTTCATTGGAATTTATATTCTCATCCGAATCCAAAACAACTACACTTTTCTCCCATCAAATCCATTCTCAATTGGGGTACGTATTAGTAATAGTGCTATTCAATTAATAACCTACAATTCATTAATCCAAAGCGATACAAAGAATCCCCTGTCCATATCCAATCTTGTTTCTTTTCCATACTTTGAGAACATCAAAACTATATACTCCTCTTTTTCTACGAAAGAGAGTTAAAAAGTTGAACTGTTTTGAAGTCAATGCAAGCCTTAGAATAGCGAACATACAGTACAGCAGTATTGGCTATAATTCAAACTTCACAACAAATTGCCTTCTTTCCAGAAATGAACATGGATCAAATAGTTGATCAGTTGTTATTTAGCAGCAGTGAAAACATTTAATCCAATTTCGAGTGATTATGCATTTAATGCTAAGCAATGCTTATGTATATTATTTTCCAAAAATCCATGTCATTCTCTTGCGAAGCTGACAGAGGGCTTGAAGTTAGCATTATTGCCAGTACTGTAATTGTGCCTGATACTGTTTGCAGAAGTCAATGACCATGACTATATTTGACTATTTGTTTTGCTTTTGTTTCTATATTTTCTAATTTAATGGATTATTGGGTTAATGTAAATAAACATAAGTTATATATAAACAAGATAGTCCATTATTATCTTACCTCCACAAGTTATTGGATTGCGTAAGCAGTGTGAATTATTGAGAGGTTACACTGACAAATCTATATCCTCCACTTTTTAAGAAAGTTGAGCTAAAAATTGTAAACATTTCCTCGAAGTTATATCGTAACGACTGTTTAGTTTTATACAATCTTACACTTTATAACTGAAAAGTCGATTCAAATCGGGTTTTATTTAATTTTATTTATCTCTAAATTTTATAGTTTTATGAACTAAAAGCCAATGCACTCATTCAGTCATACATTTCTGTATTAATACAATTTCAGATAAGTTTTCGACTTTAACTCAAAGTACTTCAAACCCAATAAAAATTATTGTAATTTTGCGCTAAAAAAGTATAAGTATTTAATAAAATAATCTTATTTATGATCTTGGTCATTTTGGGTTTTTACAAATATTCGACTCATCTTTATTCGAATTGAACTTAATTGACATGAATTAAGTGGACATATCTTATACATTGAATTACATTAACAGATACACCACTCAAGTATTACTAACCATATTTATATCAAGCTTAAATCTAATTATCAAAAATATCATTTAAAATCACTAAAATTGTTAATCGGTTAGAAAGTACTTGATTCGTTTGATCTTGTAATTTGAGCTTTACAACCTGGTTAATTAGGAAATTTAAATTTTAATTAGTAAGTTCATTGAGTGCTGCACCTGTCTCTCTTGCAAGATGTGTACTCTCTACAATATAGAAAGTGACCCATGTCCTTATCTACAAATAAGCAAATAAGACCTGTCTCACAACCTACAACCTAAACAGACTGAACGATTATATTATTCAATTCCTTGTTTAATATATGGTTAACGAAAAGTTGGATAAACAAATACATACAATACGTCATTACGTCATACGTCAGTATTGCAGTATTTTAAAATAAATATTTCGTTTAGATTGTATTTTAATTTTGTTTAATAATTATTTAAACAAAATTAAAACGAAAT
>JAQIWA010001727.1:0-16637 GCA_034693305.1 Eueremaeus valkanovi | reverse complement strand
AACAGTGCTTCGGAGCAAAAACTGTTAGTCTTCCACACATAGCACTTGTGAATGAGGCAAAAGTTACGCATCAGTGAATTTGTTACGTCAGTGCTGTGCGCACTATAGGCTTAGACGTAATGCTTTAGGAGAAAGAGTGTGAGTGTGTGTGCAAACAATGTGACGGAGGTAACTCTGGCCGATTATTTTCCACGCATGTCTTCTATCTATTCATTTGACTCAGTATTGTTCAGACTGTGACGGAGGTAACTGTGGCCGATTATTTGGCCCAATGCTGAATTGTATATGAAATGCAGAGGAAATGTATAAATAAATAGTTTGACAAATTGTAATGAAATACAGTATTGAATTGTTTTATTGAATTATAAAAACAATAACAAATCTCAATTACATTTAGAATATAGGACATATTTTCAATTAGAGTACATTTTTATTTAAATTATAAGTTTATAAATAAGTTAGAAATTAGTTTACAAATGAGTTTCCAAATAATTTTTGTTTTTAATAGTTTTAATTTGATGGCACTCTTTGCATATAATTTTCGTCGTAATCATCATTTTCGCAGTGATTTTAGGCTTCCAATTGAATATTAGATAAACAATTAAAAGATATAAAATACTTAAAACTAAATCACAATACATAACGAAACACCGTTTTTTATTTGACTTAACTAACGATTTCAATTAAATGTAGAGAAACATAATTGATGGACAAATATGCATTCGTCTCCACTGAGTATAAGACAACATATGCTGCCTTATATTCAGTGGAGGCCGTAGTGCATAAATGACGTAAATTTTAGAATACATTTGTTTTTATTAGAATTGAAAATGAATAAATTATTTGTTTTTAATTATTATTTTTCATCCATTATTCTAATTTTAATATTTAATAAATAATAAATTTGAAAATAATTTTTGTTTATATTATTTAACTCAAAAATTCGGCGCTTTCAGTTCTTTTGATAAACATTGAAAATCTTTTCATTATCGAAAGGAGTGTTAATATTTATTACAATACTTTATAACACTATAAACACTATATTGAACCACTATTTTCAGTTGCTTTTCTATCAATTGCTTCCTCAGTCTAAACATTGAATGCATGAGAACAAGAGTTATGAGAGTGAGTGAGAAAGACTATGAGCGAACGCTTACGTAATCAAACATGCATTTGTTACTCAATTTTCATTCACTGGAAGTCAACTTCCTTTCAATACAGAAATTTTTCGGCCAGAGTTGCCTTCCCGTTAGTATTGGATGTGTTATTCGGAAGAGTTAAAATATCTTTAATACTCGAGATTTTGTTTCGTTTCTATTCTCTTTTGTTTTGGTTTTAATTAAAAAGTTTGAACTCAAATAAGTTTTGCCTTATTTTTAGAGCTCATCTCAAGAATGATAAATATCAATAACTATATCAAAGCTCTTACAAGTATTACTGTCAGAAATATCTTCTCCAAAGATTGCCAGAAAAAAACTTATCGGAAAAGCTATTAATCAATTGCTATGACATTAAGTATTCTTTCAGTTTTTCCCGAAACCGATACACGAATTGACTGTTGTTTTAAAGAATAAAATTATTGAATATTTTTAAAATTCAATACACATTAAAATTTGATATGATTTGCCAAAACCCAGTATAGATTTAGTATCCATTATAATAAGATGAAAATAATTGAAACAGGGTCATACTTCTTAACTGACATATCAGTAACCAATTATATAATTTATTTTGTTTTTCAGTTCAAAAGAAAGTGTTTGACAGAAATGACTAAAACTTTTATCGATTGAAAGCATTAATAATCGTTTGAATCTATCCTTTTCTCTGCGCTATTCTTCACTCAATACGAGACCTTTTTTTTGGATACAATTCTCTTACAGTCAGTACTCTTTGCCTTTATATTGAACTAATAGTACGGACGAGAGAGACACTAAGCAAACAGACTAACCGTTTGCACAGATACTCTCTTTCCATTTCCTTCCCTTTCAAATACTTTCTGTTCTGTTTCACAAATCTTATTCATCAGAATCTATTTTTAAACCAGTGATGACCAGAGATGACCAGAGAGTACCAAAATATCGTTGTATAGAAAATTGACACAGAATCAAGTTGAAAACATTATCTTTCTTACCTTGATTGATTTAAATTAACTTATTTTTACACAGAATGTAATATTTTTAGCTACAATTTTAACAAGAATAGATTTGATTGTGATGCTTTCTAAACTGCCAAGAACAAATATGAATACAATCTGTATAAGATGTTTGACATAATTTTGATTCTATTTTAGGATCAATTGATTTCAAGTTGATTTTTATAATTGAATTTTATTCTTATAGATTAGTTTTCAATTTAATCCATTCTTATTTCAATTTTTATATACATTTATTCTTTTATATCAATTATCTAAATGTTTATCAATTTTTTCACAATTTGTTTAATAACAGGAATTTGTTATAATTGTCTGTTTTGAGCGAACAATTGGTTTTCTCTTATTAAGTATTAAAAACAAAAAGTTTAAACATATTTCAAATAAAATACAAAAACATATTTGAAATTTAAAATAAAAATATCAAATGAAATAAGTTTTTTAAAAACAGAAAAAGTGAGTATAAGTTAGAGAGAATAGAAAATAAAAGTAAAAAATCGGAAAAAATATCAACTTTTATAACGAGATATATTTTTTTTTGCCAAACATTTCACTTTACAGTTCTTTTATTCTCTATTCCGATGGCATTAATGGCTATAAAGTTTAAGAACTTGAGTGACGATTAAGCACTTCTTTTGCTCATTATTTCCTACTTTTGTTCTCTCTGTCCCTCCCTATCCCTCACTGCCTTTCCATCCTCTGCTCTCATCTCACTCTATGAATCACATCTTCAGAATCTCTCACTAATTAAATGTCTGAAACGGTTTCTCTTCTTTTGTTTTACCGATGAATAACTGCTGACTGACTATTATATATGAGATTTATCTCCAAAAAACAGATGATTTTCTCAACAAATTAATGAAACGATTTGATTGATTAAAACAAAATTCTTATTATTATTCTCTATTATTTGTTTTTCATGTCTGAGATATTACGAACAGTTTTGTTATATTCAATATATAATACAAATTTAATAAAACAGAACATTATTTTTTGACAAATTCAACAGAATATTCTGTATGTGTGTATGGTTTGTGAAGAATAACAACAGTCTATAAAATATTGATTTTATCATTTCGTATCTAAGTTCACATTTTGTTTCCTTATATTTATATTATATATATATATCTTATTCTGGTTTATCTCAAAAGAGTCTTAAATTTTCTAAAAATTTTCAAATTCAAAGATTTTAAAAAACGAATTGATTTTTCTGCTATTTTTCCGCCTTTTCTTCGGTAGAAAACCAAAACAAATCGATAACTATTTTTTGTTGCGATACTTAAGAATATCTATGGAAATAAGAAACTTGATGACTTTTATACCAAACCCCACATAAACTATTTAATACAATTTTTTTCAAATTCGATGCTTATATACAAGTAATATAACAAAAGGTTGTTTTTTATCCACTTTTCATGTCTGTATCGTTCAATTCTTACGTCTATTAATTATATTAATAATCCTTATTATGGATACAATATATACCATAACTATTGGCCTAATTGTAAAATTGTGTTCAAATTCTCATTTGTTTTATTATTCTTTGTTTAAAATATCTTAAATAAAAAGTATTCAAAACTCCTGCATATCTTCGCGGAAGAGATAAGTAGTCCAATAGACGAGATTGAAGAGCGCGAACATTAATGGGAAGAATATTCTGGATATAACGTCAATCCGTTTTGATCGGGTCGGGAATTTAGATAACCATCGTTTACACCAATTTTTCTTCGGCAGCGACACGTGTATCTCACATGCCCTGAGCTTTTCACCGTGTGGGTCACCGAGGTGCGGTCTGACCAGTGGTCTCTGTCCAGATTCAAACCATACAATAATATTATTCGTTAAAATCTTATCACATTTTTATATAAATTTATACTTAAGGCTAAATTATTTAAATAAATATTTGAATCCTTTTACAGAATATTCTTCAGAATTCTAATGACAAATATTTTTGTGTATATATTATATTTGCACAAAAATTTTGTTTAAAATATATATATCTTTTTTAAAGAGTTTTATTTTTATTTATTTTGAAGCAAAATATTCTAATGATTTGTTAGACTATAAGAGCGGCCAAAAGATTCATTGGACTAAAACAGGTATATTTTTAATGATCAATTTGTTTTGTCGATAGCAGACATAAGAGCATCGATTGAACATCAAGTGCTCATTAAATCAGAAAATAATGATTTTTGGAATTCTCTGAAGTATTTGGAAATAAAAATATAATTAATTCTCGAATTTTGAATATATTTTCAGCAGAGATGGACATAAATATGAACATGAGCTATTTTCTGTCTAAATCGATGCTGGATATATTGATTTTTTGATTAGCTAGGTAAACCATGCACATCCCTGACCTCTAATGTTTTTATTGAGGGAGAATATATGCATCAAATAATAGCAATAAAAATATTTATTAGCATTTGAATCGTGAAAATGACAATTCAAACGAAAAATAAAGAGAAAAATATAGAAAAGAATAAACCAATAAATAAAAATATAAACCTATTCTGTATAATAAAGAGAGGAATATGAGAAATATTCTGTCCTTAAGAGATGAAAGTTTGTTTTCCAACAGAATTGTATAGAATTCTAATGTATTGGTTAGAGAATTGGCTGAAGAATAGGGAATGAAAGAGACTGTTAGAGACCAATACGTGATATACAGAAAGAAAAGTTATATATAGTCTGATCAGAGCATTAGGGAAGCCATTGCACAGTCAGTATTGACATTAGCCTAAAGGCATTCGCTAAAAAATAACTTCATTTTTCTGACTCTATAATACACTCCAATAGAGATCCTCTCAAACAGTTAAATCGATTCCTCTCTTCTCTATTATTCCTTAATATTAGGGCCAAATTCAGTACTCGTTTGTCATTTCATTCCTCTATATTTACCGCTACGTCAAGAGATCTAATAAAATAAAGTTATACTCTATTCACGCAATAGCACTGTCACTGCAATACGTATGGCTTTTCACTTGTTTTCAAATTCAGGACTAGATTAGCAAAAGCACAGATTCTTAACCTTTTTAGCTAAAATCAGGTCGGGGTAAATTATCGAAATTATAAAATTCGCAAAAATAATCCAGATAGGCTCGCTTAATATGAGACAGATTCAATGAAAGTCGAACCGCTTGTTGATGTAGACTTTGATTTATTTAGCAAGATCATCTGAAAATATTATGAAAAATCAATGTTAAACTGTCTGGAATGAAAAGTAGATCTACCTAGATTTATTAGATTTTCATACATTGGTTATTTAATTGAGTAGATCTTTATTGAATTTGTGAATCAAATTGAAAATTCAATTCAATTGATTTGACAACAAATAATCCAATAGTTGCAGATCGGGCTCATATTTTTATGGCATAGGTTAGGGTTGGGCTGAGTCTGAGTTTGATTGAAATTGGATTCTATGGAGAGAAGACATATTAGACTAATCTCTGACTATAATTACTTTCCATTTATATACCAATACTTTAATATTATTCACATTTTTGTGATAATACGAACAAATATTCCGAATGTAATGAATCAGAAAAATAAGTTCTAATTATAATTAGCTTATAATCACTGAATGTATTCAATACATTTGCACAAATCATTCGGGAATTCTGAACTTTTAATATTTTTACGCTTGCATTCACTACTCGTTTTTCAAATTACACCCTGATTAACAAAATGAGAATAAATTAGTATCGAGTTCACATTTACATGAACTCAATGAATTGAACATGAATTCAATTGACTTAAGAAATTATACTGACTTTTAGAGTATAATATGAATCAGTTTTCATGAAAAATGTGTTAAAAATATAATAAATTTTATTTTTCAGAATTAAATCAAATCAATTGAAAATTGCATTAAAACGAGAGTTAGTTTAGATTATAAGCAATAAGTATTGAATGATTGAAAAGGTGTAGAAACGTATACATACTTCCGTACAAACCATTGCGAACGCATTCGACTGGTCCTCAATATGATCCTGGTCCATTTGCGAATGCTCAATATCCCATTTTCTTTGTGCAAAAGCTGCTTGCTGTTGCTTGAGTGCTTGCCTGTGCGCGTCACTCCTGGACGCGTAATTGACCAGGGCGAACTCAAGCAGAGCGCCAAATACAAAGGTCAGACACACACCGGTCCACACGTCTATGGCTTTCGTGTAACTGACCGGAGGTAAGGAAGAATTGATTCCGGATATCTGTGTGGCCATTGTCAACAGTGTGGTCACGCCTAGTGATACCCGCGCGGGAATGGCATTGGGGTCTAACCAGAAGGACACCCACGAGACTATGACCAGCATACAGCACGGAATATATATCTGGATCAAATAGTAGCTGAACTCCCGTTTGAATTGAAGATCAACTTTCAAACAGCTGTATTCGCCTGAAAAGTAATCAACCAATTAATTAATAATGGTATTCTCAAAAATTGATCCACACACACATCTATTATAATAATGATCAAGTAAGTTATTCATAGGTTAATAAATTTTATTCAAGTTCTAAGTATTGCGAAAAATCTGTATTGAAATAGAGATCGGGTTTAGAATTATAACATACTATTGGCTTAAGGTTTCTCTACTTCTATACGAAGACCTATAATAGCTATTGAAGACTGAAATTGAGTAGTGATTATGCAATTCAGATCTGAACTTATTATTAAACTTATATAATATAAACTCATTTTAAATATTCTAGAACATTTTGACTTTGAATTTTGATATTAAAGAAATTAATGAAAATATCAAATAATTTTGAATAAAAAAAATAAATTATTTTGAATCAAATTAATATGATTTCAACTAAAATCCAATGACGTTATTAATATATCGGATCATTTTTGGGCTCATTTATTATACAATATGGAAATCTATATTAATGACCTCTAACTCGTAAGCACCTGAACCCTATCCATCATTCATAATGATTGTTAATAAGACACGGATTGAATTACACGTTCAGACCCATAGAAAATTGATTAAAAGACAGAGATGACCACATCTACAAGTATCAAGGTAGTTTTGAAAAATGTTTAGAATCATGATTCAAATGAAATAAAAATAGTACTAGCTTATTTTTGAATTATAATGTATTAACAAAGTGTCCTGGATAAAACCTATATAAAGAAATTTTTGTATCAACTAATGAAAAAGTTTTTAAGAAATATATATTTTCTGGACATCTCTTATGAACTAATATTGAATAACTCGTGAACTAAAGTAAAGGTGATTTCGAAACCGAGACTTTCTGTACAGATCTTCGGTTTTTTAATCTCTTTCAATGAATTTTTTAATTAAATCCTATAAATAATGTTCTCTTAAAATAAATTCATTTAGACTTTAGATGAACTGAAGAGCAAATTTTCAAATGAAATACCAAGAAATATAAAGTACCTGTACAGTATAAAACTAGGTTATATGAAAAAATGAAAACTGATACAGATATACTGATAAATAGTTAGTTAACGAGAATAAAATTCTATGGATTTATGTATTCATGAAAATAACTAATTTTTCCCCAGAATTTCATTAAATATTATATAGAATTACGAAAATATATAAAACATTTTCTCAGAATTGAAGTAAAAATTATTTTCAGATAAAAAACAAATAATTACATAAGAAATAACCCATTAATTTGTCAATAACTGCTTCATAAATGTAAAAGCAATGAAATATTATTATTAAGAAATCCTAAAAAAATATATATAAAAAAACTGAAACCAAATAAGATTTGAAAACAGAAATGTTTAATACTTTTATAGTGAAAATGTCTCGCCTGAGACCAAACTCAAACTTCTGAGTAAAAACAGCAATAATTCTCAATTCTAGTATCAAAATCACTGAAATTTTTTCACTTTTATTTGAGAAAGACTTATAAAAGAAAAAAAAGTTTAATGTTTTTCTGATCAATAGATTGGTATCATATGTGAGCTCTCACTCAAAGCTCAATAAGTGATGTCTTAATTCCAATCGTAAGTAAGAAAATGGTTTAAAAAGGTTTCAATAAAATAAATCCATAAAACTATTTGAACAGAAATTGGGTTTTCATTAGAAAATATTGAAAGAGGGAGAGCCAGACTATATCATTGTATTCACTACCCTTGATCATATCTTTTAGCAAAGATATTCTGTAATAATTTTTCTATTATTTTACGCTTTTTTTCTTAGAAAAGAATTTTTGACTGAATATAAAAATATGGATATAATAACAGCTATTCTTGTATTTGAACTTTTGTTTGAAAAAATAGATTTTTTTCTTCAAATCTTTATAATATTATTTGTCATTGAATTTTAGAAATGTTGTGTTCGTGTGAATCGTTCAATAAATATCTGATTCATTCAATTCTTTTGTCAATTTCTTCACTTTGTTAAGGCATAAAAAAATTCCATTGAAATGATTGTATCAATCAATAAAATATCAAAGTTTTGATTCAAAAATAGATTTTTAAAAATTATTTCTGAATTTTCTCCTAAAAAATAGCGAAAAACTTTTCATAACTACAAAACAATTTCTATTTCAAACAAAAATTCTGCAAAAATACTAATCATAGAAACTATGAGTAAAAACAAGAACAATAATCAAGAGTAAATTTAGTTGAACACATTTGATCTTGATAATTATATATTTAGCATAGATACTATTAGTGCCTGTCTTACCAGTATTTGTGCGACTCGTGCAATAAGTGGTTACATATTTTTCTAATGTAAAACGTGGCAAATGAAGATTTTTAGTGACTTGAACTGGATCACCTTCTTTCCATAGGAATACCAGATCCTCTGTCGTATAGCCATCTGAAAGAAGATCACAAATAATTTGAATTCAAATGAAATAAATCTAAAAGTTTTTCATTGTTTTCGTAATGAAAATCTTTGTAAGCATTGAATAATTGGAGGCCAAACAGAAAAGCGCTGATGTGTGCGAACACAACCATTTTCTATCACTAACTGGCCATTTGTTAGGCACTGAATATTAGCTGACTTATCCTAAATGTTAGTCTAACTGCAAAGACTATAACTAATGTTTGTTCTCATTATGTGATTAACGCTTTTCTTGTCTAATAAGCAAAGAATATATTTTTTGCTAAACTTTATTTTGAAGCAAAAAACCTGAACTGAATTTTTAATTAACTATTCGTTTAGTGTTTTCCTGAAAAAAAATACTTTAATCCAATTCTTATTTTTTTTCTTTAAACTCTAATAAAAGACAAGAATATTAATAGAATTGAGTTTTAAATTCAAGAATTTCTTATCGATTCCTATTCTGTTGATTAAAAAATATATATTTTTATTTGAAAAACAATACATTCAATAGACTTCTCATGCATTCAATTAGTGATAAATAAGTTGTCGATCAATAAAAATGAGATAAAAATTAAGAATAATTAATAAATATAAATGTCTTACAGCTGGCCATTGTTATGGAACAAACTTGCTTATCTAATGGATAATATTTGAGATCCATTGGACAGGCGAGTACTAAAATGAAAAGTACAAATATCAAGATTATTTCAAATTGATAGTACATTTTTAACTGATTCAATGCCAATACCTAATGATATACGTATAGAATATAAGACATTTCCATTTGGATATATGCGCAAAAGTACATTGGGCATTATGATCTCGTGAAAGTGGCCCTCTTTTTCATTAGAGAAAAATAAGTCTGGTTTCCAAATCCTGTTCGGGTCAGTCAGCACCAGATATCGTATTTTGCCCTCCATGTCGTTGAACTGGAGTCTATTGTCGTTCCACTGCTCTCTGAACGTCACCTGAACTGAGTATTCCTATAAATAATATTCAAATCAATTAATGAAAACATATTTGAATACACTTTTTTAGGAAAATATATTAATATTTGTTTAAGAATTATATCCAATATTAATATTGTTTACAGTTTTTGTCAATTTTTCATTTGATAAAAGTTTTTGACTTTTTATAATATTTCAAATCATACTTTGAAATGAACTCAATTTTGTTCGTAGATATAATTCAATTCAAACTCATTTAATTGATTTAAAAATGCAAATAAGAATTTAATAATAATTTATTCAATGAAATCCCAAAAAGTATTTTGTAATTATGTTTCTGTATTTGAATATCTAATACAGAAATGGCTTTAAAATGTGAATATTTTTCTACTCGACAACAGATTTTCTGAAAACATAAGACTTAATTGCGATTCACTCGTGTTATTGCTATGTTATTCAAATATTTTGATATTATATGATAGGAATTAAAAAAGAAAAACAATTCGGTTCAAATTAAACCCATATAAAAGTTGACTGCATTACAAACTGTATGTGCAGTGAAGTATACCTTCTGTTTGAGTCAAATAAGTTGTGTTCAGAATAACAATTGATTGCAATTCAGACGAATATTAAATAAAGCAAAGCTTCGGATATATTATACAAATAATATATTAACTAAATATAGCGTAACTCATATTTGCTAACTATTAATAAGAAACAACATTAATATTATTCGATTAGTTTGGCCTAACCTGTACTCAAATAAGAGAACATAATCCATGTCAGCAACAAAATGGCAAAAATACGTTAATCTGTAGTAAACACATGTTTATTGGACAGACATAGGTAGTCAGTCTGAACAGAACATGACAAAAAAAGTTGTCCTTGCTTGCTCTCAATAAAAAATAACTACATGGGTATAGACATGATGAGAACGTGTCTCTAATCGCCGATAATATTTCTATTCATAAACATTGATAACTAAATATAAAATCATTTCATTCTTACACTAAAAGCACTGTTAAGACAGTCTATAAAATAATTCCGCATTTTATTAGCGATACATCACTTCACTTGTGTTGTTGTCTTTAACGTCTATTCCGGTAATACTCAACACATTTATACAACTATTTCTTCAAATATAAAAAACTCATTAATAATTTATAGACAGAAAGAAAAGGCTCTACTTTTACGGAAGCATATAATAGCCGTAAATGTAATATCATATACGAGTGCAGAAGAATTTTCTCTATTTATTACACATTTTTATATATTTCCTATTTTTTATGTTTTTTTTCTCTCTTTCTATACTGTATTGAACGGCAAAAGAAAAGACTTGTCGTTAAAAATATTTTTCGTTCTTTTATTGAGTGAATGATTGACTTTTTTTGTTCCTTATTTTTTTTATAGTTATTAAGTTTAAGTCTTAATCAAAAATATATTAATAAATCTAAAACTTTTATTCGACTCTTATGTATGAAGTTTTTTGTTTTCAATGAGACTTTGTATGCGATTCTATTGATTCGATTCAGTGCTGATCTTATAGTTTTTGGTATCGCTTACAGGAGTTGAATGTCAAAAGTCAAACACATTATTGTTTGGACACATATATCGACAATACTCTCAATCAGTTGTATTGACAAATAGGTCTTCAATTAGACGTAAGACTAAGAAGAATACAGACATCGTCTCTAAAATTCTTTCATTTATTTCCACTTCTTTTGTCCAATGCTTTCCTTTCTCTTAACAAAAGAAATAAAATCTCAGTTAGTCTTAGTCTCTGCACCAGTGATGAGAAACGAGATGATAATACTGAAATTTTCTATGGTCTCGTGATCACTGACCAAGATAAAAATTAATAAAAACCTAGTATCTCATATATTTTATCTATACATATTGATAGAGGAGCTGGATGACTTATGATATAAGATAACTATCAAGGCTAAATATTGTGTGAAGCACACACCACATCTCTGTCTTATGTTTCATCCCGTCTATACAATAGAATAAAATTGAATTTTTTCTATACTCATAGTTTGGATTAAGATTTAGAAAAAAAAATTCAAAACAAAAAACTTTTTCCAATTTCTAAATACTGTAGGAATGAATTGAGTGAACAGAGTATATATTTTTTTTTGTTCACCTGATAAAAAATATTCTCAACTAAAGTGTATTTTTATACTACACTTAAAACCTAATGCATTAGTTTTCGATTATTAGTTATCGAAAGGGAGTTAAAAAGAAACTGAAAGAAAATTTCGAAACTTTTTTTCTGTACATTAACTTTTAGATTAGACTTACTTTCACTCTAATAGCCATTTGTGATAACAGCCAAAAGAAAGGAATATTTTTTTTCTGTTGCGACGAAAATAGTAAAGAATTTTTTGACAAATAAAAGACTAAGTTTTGAATTATTAGTCGCAATGTTTTGTTCATAAATTTCTTTTTCGCCGAAAATAATGTCAATGTTTTTGACATTAAAATTATTTTTCCATTAAAAACATTTTTCTATGTTTTAATCTTTCCTTCATATTAATTGAAATGTGAAATTCTGGCATAACCAAGGTAGAGTCGGTATTTTTCAAGCATTTCATCAAGCTATGTTTCAAGCAGGGGTTGTTTTGCTGTCTATTAACAAACAATTCTTCGAACCTTTTTATGGCTAGAGGTGTGGAGTTCAGGTAGAGGTTGATCAATATAATTTTCTGCTAGATATGCTACGTAGCTTACTTGCTGAAACCGGTAAGGCTATCAGGGCAAGTCTTCAAGTCAGGGTCAATACAATAATTGATGATAAAATTGATCTTATTTACTGATTCCGATCCAATTTATATATAGATTATTGAATGAATTCCCGAAGAATAGAAAATATGTTAGCAATCAATCATTTTTCATATTAGATAAGAATCGAATCGATATAAAAGACAAATTCGATAGATATTACGAAACGCCAAAACCCTTCACAAAAATAATTTTTCAAAATTTTTATTTCTCTTTTGAAAAATTATTATAGATTTGAAAAACATCTATAAATCTATCGATAGTTTCTTATCTGTAAAGTATTTTTATTATTTTATTTTTAGCTTTAGCTCAATGTCTATTCAATTCTCATATTTTGTAGCAATTCTTGAATTGTATGAAATTCTTTGGAAATTCTATGAAAAGATGAAAATTTTAGGAAAATTCTGCAAAAAAGCAATTTATTTGATTAAAAGTTTACGTCAAAGGCATCAAAGAGTAAAGTAGAGCCAATTGTGTGGCTAATAGTTATAATATTTCATTGAAATCGAGATAATTAGATGCAATTGATTAGAACTGTAAGAGTTTTTTGTATGAAAATCCAATTCAATATACAATACTATTCACTATCAGACGACTGATTAATGCCATAATTTAATAGTGTGTCTAAAATTACAATACTCTAACAAATTAGACTCTATTTTGTAGATAAGATGTCATTCTCACTGTCAAACTGTATTTCAAATACAAAAATATAAATTAAAGCCAAACGAAGAATATTTTGGACTAATTTTAAATATTAAATATTTAATGGCTATTCACAGACAGACATACAATAAGTAGAAATCCTTTTGATTAATATATGTTCGAAAAATCCATTAAAAGTTACGGCTTTTTATGTATTTCATCTGAAAATCTATATTTCAACAGAAGTTAGTTTTCATTTCGTATGTCTGGAAATATTTTATCATTAAATTCGCTGTCATTATTGGATTTCTTAATCATATGATTTATCATCAGATTCTGTATTTACTTATTCTGTTAATACCATTAATGCATTTATGGGAGAGTTCGTCAAAAAAACAACAAAAAAATGTCTAATTTCTAGATTAGAAATAATTTATAGCAAAACACAGAAAAAACTTTTTCTTAAGATATATCAAAAATATTTGATATTTTATTAATATATGAAATATTATATATATTTATAAAGAATTATTCTCTAGTCTAACGAAATACGTATCGAAATTCATAAAAAACTATTGATTTTAAAGAATAATGAATTTAAAAATAAGTTTTAATATTCAAAATCCATTCTATTTAACCCTTAAATATATAATTAATATGTGTTTTGAAAATATTTTGTTAACTGTTTCTGAATATTCACTAAATATGCAAATGATATGACAGAGAAGAGTCCGAATACTATAGAGATATAGATTTGTAGGTTATCTTCGGATCAATACATACCATATCGAGATCACTTATTTTGCTTATACTCCTCAGATATATGTTGACGTGAACATAGCAAGGACCATCTGAAAAGACATTCATATAATATTCTTCTGGTTAGACTCAATATTCTTGTTTTGATTAGTCGTCTATTTATTTGTTTTGTTTGATTGGATACAGAATACAGACATGTCTTCCATACGTTTGATATATCAATACATTTGCACAAAGACTTAATACACGGACAGAGACACGAATAGACAGCACAGATAGTGAGAGTAGGTTTCAGACCAAACCAAATAAATATATGATTCAGCTTATGAGCAATGGAATCGGAATGGTATATGGGAATGGGAGGGATGGCAGGAAAGGCAGCATATATTCTGTGTTTTGGAAATTGGAATTCTGGTTATCACCACTCAGTATATGAATGGATGCATAGATAGGTTCTGTGCTATACAGTTCAGTATATGGAATGCAAAGCTTCACTGAATGTGCAGGATAAGCTATTGAATGGACTTATATTTGAAGAATATATTGAGTTTTTGATAACACATATACTGACTAACAGTAAGTGTATGTCCAGACAAGAAGAAGTGTCTCTTATGTGACTCTAAATCAGAATATTCTTTGTGAGTCTTAATCGAAAATTCTGTTTTCGACAGATTCTATGCAGAAATTGATGTCTTCTTAAGAAATGCTATTATTTTTGATACAAAAAAAACATTTTCTATTTATAATTGTTTTATACTATTTGTAATATATTGACATTTTTTTGCTGATGGAGTGCTTCTACCAATTCTTGTTATAAAATAAATTAAATATTCAATTATTTGCTTCAGATATTGATGAGTAGAAATGTTCCCATATTTTAGTCCATTTTATACATTTATAATGAATATCAATAGAGTGAACAAAAGACTGTATAATAAAAAGCTGATAAAAATTCAATTTATTTATTGACTTGTATTACATGCATGAATGAGACGATAAGAGTATAAATATATTATTCAAAGAGAGATAAAAAATATATAAATTCACTTATTTTTCTATTTATCAGTTGTCTCATACGTATCGACAAAAAATATATTTATTATTCAGTTATTATACGATATTTGTTAGACTTATACCATAATAGGGTGACTACAGTCGTACAGACAATGGTCTCCTATAGTTAAACTAAGCTAGAACCTAAACGCAGCAAGGAAATTCTATGATAATTTATGTCCAAGAATTTTTTCACTAAAGCATTTTGAACTGAATATATTTTCGCAACTTTTGAGTAAAAATAATTATAAGAAGTTTTTGTAATTATTATCAAATGTTGGTTAATTTGAAAGAACATGGATGTCTCAATGTTTTCAGTAACCAATAACTTACCACCCTGATCATATCCATTAAATGACATCACACAAAAGACCCCAAAATTGTTGACCCGGGCTCAGACAAGTTAAGGTCAATTAGATCTTTGATAACAAACATACAATACCTGAATACTGAAAGTGAATTGATTTGAAAACTATTTTCAGATTTGAAGCAAACTGTGAACAATAGATGTGTTCAGATATAAGAGCAAGGTCGAAAAGGTCGACAAGTATGCCAGTTTACTCTCACTTGTATTGGTTGAAAATAGAATTGCAAATACACGGAATCAATAGCTCTTATACTGAGCCCGGATAGATTACAAATATATACTATACAAATAAACTAAACTAGATATAAACTAGATTGGTTCTATACAAATAAGCCAGCACGATTTGATTGCTTCATCAATGTGTGCCAGATCTGACAGATTCGACATTTCTATTACAAATATATTCTATACTCTAATTGAGTGATAACTAAATCTATGTTATGTTCAGTACTATAGCTATAATAATAGGCAAATGGATAGTAAGAGTAGAACATGGATGGGGTCAGGATGAGCACACTTACCATCGTCACATCGTCAATACGAGAGATACTTCTGACAAAAACGTTTACGCGTACTATCGCCGGTCCGTCTGCCGGGCCTGAGCAGCACATCATATAATCGTCAGATCATCGGTTCAATGGCCAGACATTAGACACAAAGATATAGCGATTGCCAACAAATAGCACGACATTCGGCACACATAACGGCATTCCAGCAATAATACGACCGGACAATAACAAAGCACATTTTTAGAATTATTTTTGATAACATGGGTGAACACATACAGAAAGGAAAGGAAAGACATGTTTAGAATGTTTAACATATTTAGCACTAAAACAATGGCAAAGAAGAAGAAGAAAGAAGGTTATGGAAAGTATGGACAGAAATGGGATCATAACTAAAGAGAAAAATTGCGAAAACGAGATATGAATGTGTGATAACATGGGATATAAGAAAATAATATTAAAATATAAATTATAGATAAATAATGTGAAAATTATGAGAGCTTTTGGCTGTTATTAACAAAAATTATTCAAAAATATAAAACAAAAACAGTTTTTAAGAAATTGAGATATAATAGGAAGAGGAGAGAGAGAGAGAGAGAGAGAGAGAGAGAGAGAGAG
>JAQIWA010001726.1:0-16643 GCA_034693305.1 Eueremaeus valkanovi | reverse complement strand
GAATGCTTTAAACAGATTAAATTCAATGTCGGTATATACGGCTCATCCAATCCGGAAGGCATCGGACATATGAAGGACTGTATTGAAAAACACGTAAAACAAGAGAATATTGTCAAATGTCATAAATAAAGTGTAATTCGAATTATATATTACTATATCTAACTTGTAAGGAGCAAATTATAACAGGAGCAAATTTACAATAAAGGTTACTCTTAAAAAATAACCCAGTTAAATTATTTTAAATTAAGTTATCCACATCAATTTGGATTTTCATAATGTAACGTACTTATTGAAAAATTTACCCTGTTCCCAGACCACTTGTCTGGGCATTGAAACTTCAGCCACTGTGGGCCAGGTAGATAAAGTTTATAATTCGCATATGGGAACAGTTAGATAAACAGCGATGATCTCGGATCGCGTTGGGTTTGATGTGCTTCACACGTGGATGAGATTTAGATGCAACTTGACCTTATTCATTTTCAAACCTTTCTTATATTATTTAATAACTGTATTCTATACCTAAAATGTTTTCTAATATTACAGTTAATGTCTGTTTAATAATTAATCGGACAGAAATTCAAAGTTAGTGAAACTTTTAACTATTATAATTGTACTAGTACATTTTTTTATTTGGGTTCGATGAATATGGGTTCGATTGTAACATAATATCCGCAATCAATAAATACATAGAATTTTAATTAATTATTATCTAAAAGTGAGCGAAAATTGTACTGATTAAATATTGAGCGCAAAGTGTACTTAACACGGTAGTAATTTTTATATCAAGTTCAAATAGCTGATATTGCATCAGATATAGGCGCATAAAAAATTGCGTAATAGTTCAGAGTACTTTTAAATAGATAATTATATAACAAGCGATCTTTCAATGAGAATAATATAAATACTTTCGATTGAAATGAATTCTAATTATTATTATTAAAGTTAATAAACTTCTAATTAAAGCCAAAATATTTTATAATTACATAAATTGGAAAAAATTGATAAAAAACTGTAATAATGAACGGATTTATATCGCGATTCAATGAGTATTTATCCGGTAATGCAAAGCTAGTTAAGGGATCTGTAAATGATATGGATAATAAAGTAGCCAGATATGTGTCGGGTAAAATTAGTGAAGAAAATATTTGCGAATCATTTTTTGTGTTCAATGTTTACGATGTTATTCATAAACATAAGCAATGGACGGAAAAACTGCCGCGAATTCGACCGTATTATTCGGTTAAAGCAAATAATTCGCAAATTCTGTTGAGCTGTTTGGCTAAACTTGGCGTTGGTTTTGACTGTGTTACTGATGTATGTATTTAACAATGTTGATTTTTTTAAATTTCATCTTGTCAGTTAATTCATCATGCAAAAAGCTAATTGTCTTGCAAACCAATAAAATGGATTCATTTTTAATGAAAAACAGTTTTTTATCCAAAAAATATTAATACAGTTTGTGTTAATTGATGACTATTAGAGTTATTAAGTTTAAAAAAAATATCTAGCTAATATATTTTCAATTTTAAATTTAATAATATTAGCAAGGTTTGTATTTTCACAAAAACATTCAATTTAAAAAAGATGAGACCTCTCATAATAGCCATAGTTATTTTTTTAAATAGCAAGATTATATTTTATTAGAAAATCAATTTAAATTACAGTTTATTATTGAATTTTTTTTCTCAATTAGACTGAACTGAAACAAGTTCTATCATTGAACGTAAGCCCCAAACAAGATATTATTTACGCCAATCCTATCAAACCTATACATCATCTGGATTTTGCGCGACAAATGTCTGTCGACATAATGACCTTCGACAACGAGGATGAATTATTGAAAATTGCTGACCACTACCCAAGTGCTCAACTGGTCATACGCTTACGCGTCGAAGATTCCGAGTCTATTCAGCCCTTTCAGGACAAATATGGATGTCTTGTATCAGAAGTCAGATCATTATTATCCAGAGCTAAATGTCTGAACTTAAATGTGATCGGAGTTAGTTTTCATGTTGGCTGCAGGTGCTCGAATGCCAGGGCATTTACCGATGCGCTGGTTGAAGCCAAGAAAATATTTCAGCAAGCTAAATCTCTTTATGACTATGAATTTAGAATTCTCAATATTGGAGGTAGGTGAAAAATAATTTTGACCGGATGTATGTAACTGATAAAGTTGATAATTCCTAGGAGGCTTCCCTGGTGCAAACTGGCATTCTGGCCAGGATGATTATTTTTCATCCATAGCATCGGCAATAAATACATCACTGGATAAATATTTTCCACTAGAATTATATCCGAACTTATCAATAATTGCTGAACCTGGTACATATTACTGTGCATCAGCTTTTTATCTGGCTGCTCAGGTAAATATAAAAGTACAGTTTTAAAAGTAAACAAGTTAAAAATGATTCACTATTTGTTCAGGTGATCGGCAAACGTATAGATAATGAGAGCAATAATAAACACATTCAGTACTACATAAACGATGGAGTGTTCGGCTCATTTTTCGGCCCCCTTTGGGGCTATCCTATTGGCCAGAAGTCACTTCCCATGAAACAATTGATAGATGAAACCGAATTATCATCAAGATCATTATACCCGTCAACTATTTGGGGCCAAACATTGGCATCACTTGATGTTGTGGTCAAAGATATATCTATTCCTGAGTTGAATACAGAAGAATGGCTTCTATTCAAAGATATGGGCGATTATAGCGTGTCCTTGACTACGGAATTTTGTGGGTTTAAGCCTGCTCAGATTTACTGCTATGAAGATGATTGCGATAATTGTTGAAAAATATTTTTATTATTTATTTCTTATTTATCATTAAAATAATTAAAAATATTTTTAGACTTATAAAAAATGTTTCTATTTTTTCCATTTTCTAAAAACTGTAATCTAAGCTTAAATGATCAAGATAGCTCCAGTGTTTATCTTGGTTTATTGTGTTTGGTCAATTCAATTACGAAATTATTTAGAAATTCTGTTTTAAAAAAATGATAATATAATTAATTTTTGGACACAAGTCATAGATAATAGAAATATTTACAATTTAAAAAACAACCTTTACCTCTTTTCCAAAAAATAAGGTAACAAAAAGTAATTAAGAATTTCAATAAATGATGTCATGTTTACAGTCATCAACATTGGTCTAACTAGTAAATGAATTAAACTGATGTAGTTCATTATAATGTAGCTCATTTTAAAACCGTTTCTTATATTAATTAATAACTGTATTCTATACGCAAAATGTTTTCTAATATTACAGTAAATGTCTGTTTAATTAATGATTGGACGATGTAATGCCCAGGAGTTTAATTTTGCACAATACGAATTGCACTAGTACAGTTTAGTTATTGTGACAAACTAAATTGAATTTTCTCATAAAATAGGCTGGAAATTCAGGACAGCCGCTAAATATTTATAGATAGATATATATGTCCTAGGTGATAATTTGCAAAAGAGAAAATCAGAAAACTCCGGCACATATAACAATAGCTTATTTATTAACTGTATTCTAAACATAAAATGTTTTTTATATTACAGTAAAAGTCTGTTTAATAAGCATTTGGTAAGAAATAGAGGACAATGTAAATTTTTAGTGACAAGAATTGTACCAGTATATTTTTGGTCTGGTCTAGTACAACCTAGACAAGAAAATAATGTATTAGCGACTGAAAATAAAGCGGATTATCAATTAATATACTGGAACCAAATATTCCACTTCTTTATAATAAATACAAGGCTAATAGTGAGATGTAGCCTGGCTAATGTATAAAGTGTGCTTATATACAGATTATTGTGATTTTTTATTTTTTCTTATTTTCAAATCTTTAGAATTTTTAGAAGTTTTGTAAAAATATTGTTAATATAATTAATTTTTGTTCACAAGTGATAGATAATAGAAATATTCACAATTTTCAAAAATAATCTGGCTCTCTTTTCCCAAATGAAGTAGATAACAAAAAGTAATTAAGGATTTTAATATAAGTTAAAAAGTTTTACAGTTCACAAGTCAATTGAATTGAAAATAGAACTAGCTAAAATTAATGTTTAATCTAATTATTAACTAGTAAAAATAAACTCATGAATACTTACACCACTTTGTTCTGGACCAAACCAATAAATTATATTTTAAAATAAGCATAATAAAATTACAGTTTCATACATAATTTTTGCTTGCTTATTTCTCAACAAAACTGTCAATCAAATTAATCCGGATGTTTTGCTCTACAAAATTATCCTAATAATCGAGTAATTAATCTCTGATTGAAAGGCAATAAAAATATTTAGTTTCAAAAATATGGGAAAAGCTTTTTGTCTGATCTGAAGGCGTGAAGACATTAATTGCAAACAAGTATTGAAATAATATTATAAAATATATGAAAACAAAACAAATTAAAAGCTATTTAAAGTCATTGTAACGAATTGGAGGTCTGTTTCCGCTACCAATATATCCTGTAATTAATGTCTAACAAAAAAAATTATTACTATATTTTAAGCCTAAAAATACTGTATATAAGTAATGCCTTTGGCATTGGATGACCCAATTATTGCGGTGAAACTTATTTTCAACTTTTTCTGCAATTTTTCTGTCAAAGAGAGAGAACAAAAAATAAAACTTTTACTTACAGTCAGTACTTATTAGCCGTAAGAATAACATTGTTATGAATATTATGAAAGATATGACAAAAATAATATTTACAATCATTTCAATACTGTTTTACTGTTTATGTTGTGTTCAGTGCTTTGAAAGTCCAAAGCCTTCTAAATATGGTCTGAAATGTCTGATCGATGTCTATAAGAACGAAAATTTTCTCAAATGCGGTACAGAATTGACCAGAAAATGGCAACTGTCTGACGAGGGTAATCATGATCTACGTCAAAAGTGTTGCTCGATTTTCGACTTATGGGACTGTATTGATGTGTTGGCCGAACGTAACTGTACTAAACAGGAGTATATGGAAGTCAAACAATACAAGCATGAATTGATCAGTGCGGCCAACAAGAATGAGTGTGCTCGATTCAATTATTTGTCCGGTGAATGCCAGGAAGAATTGAGAGATAATATTGTTTTATAAGATTTTCCAAAGAATTTTATTAATATTTTTCTTATTTTTTTTGATTATTTATAATAAAATATTTTTTATTTTTGAAAAAAATTTGATAAATTTTATTACTGTTTGAATAAAATATTTGATTCAATTTTTTTTTGAGCTTGATTAATTAAAAATTATCGCATATGAAAATAAAATTAAAATGAGATAGAATATTTTTGAGTGTGAAATGAAGTCTAACCTGAACAAAGCTGGTACAGTCAAGGAATCTAATGTGTGTTCTACTCTGTATAATACCTGTTGTCTTATTGTTTGGTTAAAAGTTTAATTATTTATTCACAAAATTATTTTAATCACAACTCTTGTGTTAAAAGTTTATTTGATTTCAAAGTGAAATAAAATTATCA
This sequence comes from Eueremaeus valkanovi, assembly GCA_034693305.1. Lineage (NCBI taxonomy): Eukaryota > Metazoa > Arthropoda > Arachnida > Sarcoptiformes > Eremaeidae > Eueremaeus > Eueremaeus valkanovi. Next base: position 11,179 of record JAQIWA010001726.1, on the reverse strand, counting down.
AAAAAAATAATATCACAGGTATTACTCCGAGTTGAGCACACGTTTAATTTCTTTGCTGTACATACAGAGATAATTGCAAAAAAATGAATTATATTTTTTTTAGCAAAGCTGACAAGTGAGTAAAAATTGACGTTCAAAGATTAGACCAAGATTAAATATTTAGGAAAAATGTAATATTTTTATTCAATATTCAAACCAAATTACAGTTGTATTAACAGGGTAAAAATAATTTAAATACTGTATTGCAGAGCTCATAACTTACAGCCATAATTACAATAGTCAAAATTTATCCCGTATAAATCTATTTCAAATCTTGTTGGATTTGTCCTATTAAAATAAAATTAAATCTATCATGTTATTTTAATTTTTTAAGTCTAGTTTTCATATTGTAAACAAGCACGAACGTGATTACCAGCCTTATTACTGGTTAAAAATCTACTTTAGCATAGTAGTTAATCTTTATGAAAAATAGGCCCAAGGATAATATTTTATCTGGCAAATTTATTTTCATCCTCGATAAAATTATTAATTTTTAGACTTTCTCCTTGGACATTAAATTTCAAACATTCTCCTTAAAACAAAATAACCTCTACTCATATAAAATTACAGTGTTGGTTAAAATAAAATAAAATTAATGAGTTTAAAGCAACTTGTTCAATTCCTGAATTTTATTCAATTAAATATAATCAAATTTAGTAATTAAAATGGAGCCCACCATCAATTATCATATTGCAGCCAGTAATAAAATTAGCATCTTGTGAAGCTAAAAATAATGCACCCTTTACTACATCGATTGGACGACCCAGTCTATTCAGGGGAGTATTTCGTCGGTAAAATTGTTGCATTTCGGGTGACTGTGCCGGCAATGGTCTGAAAATATATGTTCCGGCGATATACCCTGGACTACATTCAAAAAATACTAATCAAGTAAAATGTAAAATATTTATCCTGATGAATAAAATATATACTTGTTCCTCACCTGATTGAATTGACCCTGATATTAGGTGCAAGCTCTAATGCCAATGTTCTTGTTGTTTGGAGTACAGCTGCTTCGATACTACCATGAGCTGTCTCATTTTGGTGCTACACAAAAAGTTGAGAATAAATAATCAAGATAAGTTTAAAATTTATATATTTATCCACACTGGTTGGAATCCGCCATAACTGGCCAGGTTAATTATTGTGCCCTTGGTACTATTTAAATGCGGTGCTGCTAACTGCACCAGTTGCAATATAGATCGCTCATTAGTACGCAAAAGTCGGTCAAAATTCTGAATAAATGTCTTTTCTGCTATTGGCTGTGCCTGGTACACTCCTGCTACATTAGCAAGGATATCTAATTTTTTGTATGTCTTGATTGCTGTATAGAATAATTGTTTCAATTCTGTTGGTTTCAACAAATCAGCTTCTACTACCAAGGGCTATTGAGTGAAAAATGTTTGTAATTAGAATATGAGCAAGATAAAATTGACAATTCATTTTTACCTTGAAGTTAAACGGAGAAAGGTTATGAACATCCTGTGCCACACGTTTTAAGCGACTTACATTTCTACCCGTCACAACAACCTGAGCTCCAAGATAAGAGAATGCCCGGGCAATTTCTGCACCAATACCTGAGCTGGATCCAGTTACCAGGACTACTTTACCCGTGAAATCTCTTGAATTTTTCATTTGTTCAAAACGATTCGGTTTATAAATATTATTGTTGTCATAATTCTCATAATAGTCGACATTCTCTTCATAACTATTCTGATCAAAATCGTCGTCATATTCGTCGTAATTTTTCTGATTTTTTATTCCAGCTTCTTTTGTACCCTTGGCCTTTTTCTCATCTTCTTCAAATTCATCAAGCAGATTTGTTGGAACAGTTATATCATCCTTGTCATTTTTATCTGTTGTCTTTTTAGTCATACATTGTCCAGAAATTAATAGAAGCAAGATAATATTCAAAAGATACATGGTAAATTAAATGTTAAATTTATATACTGGAATAAATTTGAATAATACTATGAATATTAGCGATCATGAACCTGAACATATTTGCTAGTTAAAATTATTTTTTAAAATATGTTAAAACCATTTGTTTGAAAATAAAAATTCTAGTAATGAGGTTTCACTGTATAAAAGATACCTCTTTGCTTTTCAAAGTATACTATATAAATATCGAAATTCATATCAAATAATTATTTACAGTCTTTTAGTATAAATATTTTAATTTGAAAACATATGAGTGCCTATAAAATTAGCATGCTTATAATAAAATTACAGTTTTTGAAAGATTTTGTAGATTAACTTGAATGAAAATTATTTAGAATTAAAAGACTGCAAATAATTATTCGATATTTATATTTAGAACTTTGAAAAACAAAATAACTGAAATTTATTTTATACAGCTAGCTAAAATTAATCGCGTTGATGCGCCCAATTAACCTAGGCTTTCTCCACATTCTACAATTTTTCATTGGATAATCTAGGTTGTACTTTATTTTAAGAGAAAAAACTCATAACGAGTTAAGTTCAAATAGTCGTTCTCATAGATAAAATTATTTTCAAAATATGTTAAAACCATTTGTTTTAAAAAAATTTAAACTAGTTAATATCATATGACAAATGTGATTAATATGTTCTGGTTAATATTTATTTCAATTTCATCAGGGAACTATTTTTCTTTAAATTTATGCAAAAAATGAGCTGTTATTTAGAATATTATTCAATTTTTAATTATATTATAATTAAATATTTTGTTACTTATTAGCCGTAAGAATAACATTGTTATGAATATTATGAAAGATATGACAAAAATATTATTTACTATCATTTCAATACTGTTTTGCGGTTTATGCTGTGTTCAGTGCTTTGAAAGTCTAATGCCTTCTAAATATGGTCTCAAATGTCTGATCGATGTCTATAAGAACGAAAATTTTCTTAAATGCAGTACAGAATTGACCAGAAAATGGCAACTGTCTGACGAGGGTAATCATGATCTACGTCAAAAGTGTTGCTCGATTTTCGACTTATGGGACTGTATTGATGTGTTGGCCGAACGTAACTGTACTAAACAGGAGTATATGGAAGTCAAACAATACAAGCATGAATTGATCAGTGCGGCCAACAAGAATGAGTGTGCTCGATTCAATTATTTGTCCGGTGAATGCCAGGAAGAATTGAGAGATAATATTGTTTTATAAGTATTTCAAATGAAATAATTAAATATTTTTTCTATATTTTCATTATTTATATTAATTTTTTTTAATTTGATTTTTGAATAAAATTTTATTATTATTATAATTGCTTGAATGAAATTTTTGAATCAATTTTTTAAGCTTGATAAATTAGGAATAATCGCAAATGTAAATATAATTAACATGTTCTGGCTAATTTTTAATTCAACTTAATCAGGGAATTATTTTAGTTTCATTTAAAAAACGAGCTGTAATTTAGAATAAATTATTAATTGGTTTTCAATTATATCAATCAAATAGATCTTTTGGACTTGTCCGATCGTGTCTACAATTTTTCAAAACATACTGTATTTTTTAATATTAATGACCCAGTCAATATTATTATGAGAATTCATAAATTCCCGCACATTGAATGAGGTCAATTTCGTAGACATTTAGCAAGTGTATCAATCCTGATTTGCTCCATTCTAATCAAGGATATGTACAGTAGTAAATCAAGAGATACCTTCTCAAACATGCCCTGGTTTAATATGGAATTGAAATATACAAAATATTTTGGTTTACAGGCCTTTGTTTTTTAACCATATTTTGAAAACTCTGTTCAAAGAGTTAGTGTTGGGATCATAGGCACCACTCAGCATACTAGCCCTATCAATCCCAAATCTGACCAACACACTAACTTCTTTTATTTTGATGTAATGAGCAAGGGCAATATTTAAATAATTATCAAAATAGAACAAAATAAACCAGATTGCTTTATTTAACTAACTATGAGTGGATTTATTAATTATAAATCAAATATTATTCTGCTTTACAGTCGAGACTCATATCTAAATAGACTAACGTTTAATGTTAATATTCAAGTGTTTCAGACAATAAGTTTGCAGAGAAAGGCATATAATATTGAGACACGTCTTGTGATATGCAATCAGAATAGCATTCAAATGATAAGGAATAAAAATTTAGAACACAATAAATAATACTCCTGCTGATTATTTATCAATAAGTCAACAGAATTGAGCTATGCATAAGTTTAGTCTACAATAGCCTTATATAGAATCTCATGGAAACTGTTTGATAAGAATGAGATAAATATATTAATAATACAAATGTTTAACTCGAATAAGAAAATTAGAAAAACGGCTAACAATACGGAATTGAATTATTTATTATCAATGGAAAACATTTTTATATATAAAATAATAAGCATTTAATACATTGAATGTACAAAACATATGCAGAAAAAATAATTTCATAAAAAACTTTTAAAAAAGAACATATAAGCGAAAGAGATACAGGGTTAGTCATTAGTGCGTTAACTTTATAAAATATTAGCAAGTATACTAGCTAAAAATTTAGTAATTGATTGAGTTTTGGAACGTGGTTAATTTTAACAAAAAATACAGATATGAATCGATAAAAAATAATTTCATCTTGGTGTTTTTTATCAGAGCGTAAAATTGATAGGTAGTCTCAATTTTCAAAGTCATTCGTAGGCCAAACGTTCCAATCATTTACATATCAAGCTTTTAATCTAGAGTAATATTTAGAAAATGCTATAATTTCTGTATTTCACCTTGTCAGACAGCAGAAATTATGTGGCTATTTGAAAACATTTTTATTTCAAAATATCCCTATTCCATCTTGCTCAAAAAGAGCGGGTCTCTTAATTTGAGGGAGTGTACTGGCATAATGATTTTATTTACTTTTTCAATATGTGCTCATTTATGACTAGCCCTGTATTGTAATACTATATTATGCATAAGAATGAAAAATAAAATGAAGAAAAACTTATTTAATTGACTATAGAATGTATATAAAGTTAGCAAAACTTTTTTGCTTTATATTAATTTTTAGAGTTCTTTATTAATTATGGAAAATAATATTTTCAAGAGTTATTAGCCTTTAGGTGCTGAATAGCGTCTGCTACTTCTATTACGCATGACAAGGTAAAATACTAGAAATATTAATCCAGCTGCTGCCAGAAGCGATGCAATAACTATCAAGAGTATTGCCCACCATTGTAGTCCGTTACATTTATCTTGCGGATAGTCATCGCATTCATGCTCCAGGCTCTTTTGAATAACTTCCATTGAAGCGTTATGATTCTTCCTGTCCCATTCCAAATGGCACTCTTCACCTATAGCTACTTGGCACTCGTAGGCCTGCCATTGAAAACAACACCAGCTCTTATCATTTTCGGCCTTGTTATTCCTGTCTATTTCCCAGTCATATTCGGCAACCCTTACACATTCGGACAGTAAGGTATGGTTTGGACAAATCTCTTTAAACCCGTGAACATAGCAAGGTGCCAATATTGCAGCACATGTTATAACCAATAGATAATACATTTTAAATATGCTTGCTTATTATGCCAGTTCTGGAACTGTAAATAATAATTATAGTATAAATTAATATAAAAAACTATTGACCAGTAAATGTAATCTAAAATATTTATTGATGGATGAGTTTAGGATAGATTTTGTTGTATATTTATTTAAATATTGGGCCGGGCTTATTTGAAAAATTAAATATTTAAAATATAATAGATTATTCATATATTATTTTTCATTTGTTTTTCCCATCCAAATATAAAATAACAATAATGCACTGGTATATTTTTAATATAAAAAGTTTATTTTTACAGTTTGATAGAGATTTTTAGAAAAAAAGATTTGTTTATTGAAGACCAAAAATATTAAAAACTTTTCGGTTAATAATTATATTAACAATTTTGCATAAAATTACAGTTTTTAGTGAAAATATTTTCATATTTGTAAATAACATGTAAATAAATCTAGTATGATTAATTTGCTACTCTTGCTCATCTTGGTTCAATTATCCTCATCTGGACATCTTTGGCAAACATTTTTGGCTCAAATATTAATAAAGCAAAATAAATAAAAATAATAATTATTTTATTGATTATGTGCTAAAAGTTTCTGAACTAAAAAACTCGTTTCAAAATACACTTTTAAAAAGTATAAAATTTTTAATTAATTATTTGATAAAAAAATTAAAATAAACTTGTTTAAAAAATAATATTCCAGCATGCTCATTTCTATAGTTTCTATTTTTAAAAATTAATACTTATCAAATGAACTAGATGAAATAATTTAACTATTGAGTGAAAAATGCTTTATTTTCAAACACATTTTTTCACCGGTAATGCCATATCAGCTCATTCAGCGGCACAGGTATGATAGGGTGTGTGCGCAAAAAAATTCTTTAATAATATTTACTTAAAAAATATTAATAAAAATAAATTACATTTACCTCAATGTGTAGTAAAAACCTGACGAGAGGTGAATTTGAAAAATTTTATTAAAAAAGTATGCTTGGCACTTTAATAAAATAAATGTTATCTATTTAAATTTTACTTAAGCTAAACTAAGTGTATACTTAATTATAAAGAGAAAAAAATAGGAAATATTTTTCCTGATATTTAATTATTATCTGAAAAATGAATTTATTATGGATTGCAATACGACGTGAGTTATGCTATTCAACGGCTTTTAATGCATAAGAATCTCATACATGCCTTAACAGCCAATATGTTGTGCTTTCTATATCTGAGTTACTCTTATGTGAAGTTATTGATAAAACAAATAATAATTTTGAACTTTGTATTAATAAATAGATAAAACGTACTAGCACATAAAACCCGTTTTACACAACTGTATTTGTTATGAATTTTGCTCAAATATTTAATTAGTATTTTAAGTGCTATTGGATGGAAAAATCACCATGGATATGAAAATGAGAAGGGCAAAATTATTAAATGGATCACATTGAAATTAAATAATTTAGTGGTAAGACCAAACAAATTATCCAGTTAAAAATTCCGTAAACTAACTTTATTATTGTTATTTATTTACAGTTTATTCAGAAAATTACATTCAAATTAACAGGCTAAATAAATATCGAGGTAAATTCATGATATGGCTTCAATCGGCTTAAATAATTTTGTGAATAAATATAAATTAGCAATGAAGCAAGCTAACAGTTGTAACAAGCTTTAAAAATATATGAACAATTAATTTAATTTATTATTTAATAATTTATGTCTAAACTGTAATTATTGTATAAATATTTGCATTAAATATAATAATTATTTATTTTGTATAATAATGGGTTAAATGTTTAATCGTTTTTATTAATATATTTTCAAATTAACATGCTCATTTAATAACTGCCGTAAATTGGAAATAAACATGATCAATTTATTTTTCCGAAACTAAACCACACACTTTTCTTGCGGATATTGTTGACAATCTTTATCCAGAGCTGATTTTGCTTTATTCATTTGGGCGACAAAAAGTTTCTTATCAGTCTCAGTTTTGCATTCAGCACCAAGTTTCATTTGACAGTCGTAGGCTTCATATTGGTAACAGCACAATTTCTCCCGGGTTGTCGTACTCCTATTGATTCCCCAGTCGTTCATCGCTTTTCGGCTACAGTTCTCCACAGCAGTCATATCCGGGCAAATATCGCTTCCACTAATAACTTGCTGGCTCAATACTAAAACCATAAACATAATCACCAAGCTCATATGCATTTTGAAATATATGATGGAATAACAAGAGCAAAAAAATAAGAGTAAAGAATAATATCTTATAATTTTTGTATTATTTGTGTCTTAAATACGTTATTAGTATTTAATTCATTAAAAGTCGTCTTTTTATATAAGACTTACAGTTATATAGATTACAGTATTGAAGGGCAAAAAAGCGATTACACAGATGAGTCTGAAATCAGTTGTTAAATATGAGTAAGGAAGTTATGCAATTGCCTGATCATAGGTCAGTTGTGAATCCGTATTCTTTGTTCTTTGATATATAGCACAGTTTAAATCAATCAAAATATTTTGAGATAAATAAAATTGATCAAAGGTCAAATTAGTGCGAAACCGGGAGTATTTTGTGGATTATATCTAACAATAATTCATTTAAATTTATTGAAATTAAAGTTGGCCTTGCTTAATAAAATAGCCTTTACATAAATTGTGCCATGTACATTTTGCCGAGTGTCAAGATCAATTGGAGTATTTTGAATAAAACCTCACTGGCTGATCTCTATTAATATTTCCATCCTAAAAAGATTTCCATATATTTAAAAGTATTCTTGCACTTATTTTAGCAGTAATTTAGATCTATATCTCAGCTAGAAAAGTGATCAAGATAAACAAAAATTAAATCTCCCATTTCTGTTTCAGTAATTATATAACTTCTGACTTTCATAGGTTCAGAGTCAAAATGAATGTCATTTTCAACAAAAATTATACATATTTTTAAACTGTAAATGAATTAATAATTTTGAAATTTAAACCACATCATTGGATCAAGAATAATTATTGGAATGCTCTAGTCCTATACTAAAACTTTAAATATTACATACTATAACTTTTATAATTATAAACAATGTAAAAATTCATAACATTTTTTTACATAACATTTTCGAGCACTAACCAACTTTCGGGGGGACACTACCGAGCCTCTGGGATTACAGGCAGTGTTTTTAACTTGCGATGTCAGTGGAGATAATGCTACGGGTCTGAGAATTTACAGGACAGTTGACGGGCACATCGTAACCAACAATTCTTATCTTACTGGGTCTAGGGCACAAACTCCAGCACTCCAGTTATCACCACTTTCCTGGCACTTTTATTAGCACAGTGGATTTGGCCCTGGAGACAATTTTAGCTCGCTGGAAAGGGAGCGCGGCAAGCAAAAATATCCTGGCGAAAAAATATATGTTCGTTGCTTTAAATAGAAATCTTACCCTGTTAGTTTCATTCAAACATATCCGTCGATTCTTTGGCTGTCTGTACAAAAAATACTGTTAATCAATAAATTCGTTAATCATTAATATAAAATAAATTCATACATTGATAATTAAATGATAGAACCGGTATATAATATATATTAATTAAATTTTTGATGATGACTATGAGTTTGAAAAAATAAAGTACAGTTTAGTATTGAAAATACATAATATTATAATTTAATTCTTAAATGGAATAAAAATTATTTTAATTTTGCACTCATTATAGGAAAAAGATATATTTATATTTAAATCAGAAAGGAGGTATAAGCATGTATAACTATTAACTCTAAATGTACCATTCATCATATTTGAATTATAAGTTTATTATAATTCCTGTACTTAAGTCACAATAAAATAATTTATTTCAAATTTACAGTTCTTTAGATAAATCTATAATTAATTTAATTAATATTAAAGTCAACAGAATTACGAAAAAAAAATTATTATAATTCAAATATATATAAAATTTCAAACGAAAGAAATATTCAAGTTTATAATATATTATAGATTGATCAAGTTGAGAAAAGTTAATCTAGAATCTCATCCTTAACCAAATTCCTGTAGTATTTTCGGTTAACTTTTCCGATGCCTATCCTCTGAATCTTATCCACGAAAACGACTCCGCCTTTCAATTGCTTAGTGTAGGCCAATGTGTCTGAGACGGGAACAGTAGTTATGAATAATTTGCTCATCAATTGTGATACACTTATGTTTTAATTACCCGACACATATTTCTGTATCTCCTGTTGAGTCACTGTATGTCCCTCTTTGAGCACAACGTAAGCTCTGGGCCAATGAGTGCCACTCTTGTTGTTGACGCCAATGACCGCCACTTCGGCTATACTTTTGTGCGATATTAAGAAGAGTTCGATCTCTACGGGAGATATGTTTACGTAATGGTTGTCGACTCCGATCCGAACCACTTCTTTGAGTCTTCCGCTTAGGAATAGTCTTCCCTTTTCGTCATACCGTCCAAAGTCACCCGTGTTATACCACCCGTCCTCATCAATGGCCTCTTTGGTCGCTTTCTCGTCGTTCAGATAACCCGCGAACAGTTTGACTCCTCTAACCATAACCTCTCCCACACTATTCTGACCAAGTGTTTGACCAGTGTTAAAATCAACAATTTTCAATTCGAGTCCAGGCAATAAGCGACCTTGATTACCAGGAATGTATCCTTCGCCTACTTCAGCGCCCTGGGTAACAAAATAGGTTTCGGTCATACCATAGGCTAAAGTCGAAAATAAATTAATTAATTAATTGAATGTCTTTTTCAATGAGCTTTCGTTAAATTTAAATGATCTGGATTAAAAAAAACAATTCTTCGTATCCCCAAATTTAATAGCTTATTATTGATATATCAAGTTCAAGAATTAATGCAGGTTTAAATTACAGTTTAATACTGAACAGTATAATTTATTTTTTTTGGAATTATTTTTCATATCACCGTTGGTTAGAATAGAATTAGTTAGTCTGTTAAATGAGCTCTGGTTAATTTTAATTGTGTCAGATAAAAATATCACCAGTGCACCATCCGTATATTACTTGTGCAATAAATTGCATTAAAATTAAAAGGTTTGCTTGATAATATTACAGTTTATAAAATTCAGAAAAAAATTAGCAATGTAAAATATGACCTTAAACACATTTTTGTCTTACCTTCACTAAATACGATTCCGTACCTTTCAATCAGTCGATTAACAACACTGGCACTAGTAGGCCCACCCGTACACGTCAGTATTTTAAGGCTCGATAAATCGTACTTTTGAGCCAGGACACTATCAGCTAATGTTAATGCTATGGATGGAAAGGCAGGCAAAGCAGTGATTCTGTATTTATCGATCGATTTATACAACAATTCTTCGTTAAAATCGGCGAATAATATAATTTTGGCTCCACTTATGATTTGAAGCGAAAGCATAATTGTGCCGGTTATGTGGCCGAAGGGGTAGACAAACCCAATAACATTGCCGTAATTCCTATTCAATTTTGCACCTGGATCTTCCAGTGAGTGCAAAAATGTGCGGTGAGGCAGCATTGCACACTTGGGTCTGCCGGTGCTGCCGGATGTGTGCATAAGAAAAAACATATCTGTTTCCGGATTGACCTCAAAGTGTGGTATTCTATCCAATGTCTGATCCCTTCCCTCTTCTAAGAGCTGTTCAAATGTC
>JAQIWA010001725.1:0-16646 GCA_034693305.1 Eueremaeus valkanovi | reverse complement strand
AAAATCAGAAACTGATAAACAGATTCAAAAATTGATTGCAATTATAATCCTCTCATATAATCCTTATGACTCGAGTTGAAACATACACTTTTTTCGCATACTGTACAACACTACAGAATTTGAATTAAAATTCGAAAAGTTGTCAATTCTTGAGATTATTCGGCTTCTGCAACAAAATCTTGGTTATCAGCAGAAATAGCTTGTTAAATTATTTGATTATCTCAACAATGATAACTCATTTATTTATATTTTAAAAAATAAACAGGATGAGAATAATTTGATACTAGTTCAATTAGAAGTACTACTGCAAGAAAACCCCATTTTCTATTTTATATAGGCTTCTCAAGCAAGGTGAATTGTAATCTGACTCGATTATATGTGATTTGGAAATCGGATTTGCAAATTGGGCGGGAAGGGTGCCAGGTGGTTTAAATAAATTAATATTTTTTCGAATATATTTATTTACATATTCACTCCAATGTTAATAATTATGAATAACGAAAATTATGATACAATAATGCAATTTAATTACTGTTTTCACTACACAAAGAGAAAACTAATTTTGATTGAAATCTATTCAATAGTTTAGTTGAGTTTGTGTTCGAATCTGTTTATCAGTTTCTCTGCGATTTCGCTGTGAATTAGAAATAACTTATTGATTGCAAAATCATAAACTTATAAACAGATTCAAAATTGATTGCAATTATCATCCGTAGAGTTCAAACATGGACTTTCTTCGCATACTGAATAAGTGAAGTATACTCTATAATTCTGAACATAATATTACATTATCAATTTTGTTGCTGGGTCAAATACGCGTATCTTACGTCAAATAAGAACCGGACTTGAGTCCAAATTTAGTATTTAACATTTGATATTCATTTAAAATACCTTGGCATTCAAGGGAGTGACTGAATGGCCACCCGGGCCACCCCGGGCCACCTGGGCCACCCGGGCCACCTGGGCCACCCGGGCCACCAAATTTTTATATGATTAAGCACCTATAGCTCATATTGACCAGGATGCAATTTCTAAAAGAAAATATAAAGGGAAATTTTATGCACGGAAGATAATCAAGCAACATCTGTTCTACAAAATGAACTGATCGAAAAATTTTTCCTGTAATTTTCATCGAAATGAACATGGCGATTCCAGAATCACCATGCTAAATCACTCAATATTAGACCTAGTTCAAGATCACTTGATGAAATTTTTAATCAATAATAGATGTTCTTAATCATATAAAAATTAGTGGCCCGGGTGGCCGGGGTGGCCAGGGTGGCCATTCAGTCACTCCCTTATTCAATTATTAAGGTGTATACTCGCTTATGTTCTTGAGAATGTGTCTGTCTGTCTGTCCGTGCACCATTGTTGCAAAAATTTCAAAATTTTGAAAATCATTCTCATTTTTAGATTTTTAAAATTTTCATAAATTTCACGAATTTGAAAATTTCAACAATTTCTGTTATTGTTAGTACAGCTAATGCTTTATAAATACCAATATATTTATCAATTCCAATTGACCCAATTATCTTTTATTGGCTATAATGTCAAGATTATCACCAATAGATCCAAAGTATACTCGCTGGTAATAACGTTTGGGTTTTTTTTAAATTCATATTGATCATTTTCAAAGAATATCAATAATATATTTGATTTTATTTCCATTTAATAATAAAAATATATATTTCAAACAATTCTAACAAACTAATTTGTAACTTGGTTATAAAACATGATTACATATTAATAAATTTTATCATCTATTATCATCGGTTCTAAGCTGTACTCTACTTCAATTTCAAATATTTTCTACTTGGTATGGATTACCACACAATTGTCTGCTGCAAAAGTATCTCTTTGTTGGGTCGCATATATTGGGCTCGGAATTACAGAAAGAAGTGCACCCGTTCAGATCAGTGCCTTTTATCCAACCTAGGTGATTGCAGCAATCGCAAGCTAACAGAAAATATAATTAATTTTAAATTTTACAACACATTGAATAATGAATATAAGTTTAGGCTTACCCGCGTGTACACCCGAAGAAATAACCAACAGAGCCAATACAAAAGCAATTATTTTCACTGCCATTCTTGCAACAATAAGACTATTTTATGACTTCTGTTATAAATATGAATTTTTTATAAAAATCAAACGGTTTTATCTGTTTATATACTAAAAGTATCCTAAGGACAAGACTGATACAATTTTATGTTAGCTCCTTTTCAAAGAATATTGAATATAAGTTGCGTTGCAAATCATTAAATTTAATATTAAATTTAATACTCTAAAGAAAATTATTTAATTTTCCATGGTACAACCATGAAAGGTTTGCTAAATTCGGGAAAAATGTGAAAAACTACCAGATAATTTATGGTCTCGGTTAAAATTAATTATAAAAATACTTTGTATTTACATCAATTACTTTTTGTAGTTATCAAAATAAACTGCAATTATTTCCTATGTATTATATTCTTTAGAATGCCCTAACAGAAAATAAATATCATTGCAAATGAATGCAAAATTTCTTTTAAAATAATCAGGGTTCACTATAGATAGCTAATTACAAATGTGATTAAAATGCAACTAATTTTCAATTAACATCATTTTTTAATTTATGATTTTTAATGCCTCGAAGGAAATTTAATAAAATTTTCAACGCTAAATTTAATTTAAAAATTAATCTAGTCTATTAAGTCGAATGCAAATTTTTATCCCGCATCAAAGTGCAAGACTTGGAAAATTATATGCTACTCTTCATAAGGAAGCTGAATAAAAAATAAAAAACTGCCGAATACTTCACTGAAAATTAATCATGAGTTTAAATAATTTTGATTTTCTTTTGCTTATTATTATTTATTAAATAATATGTGCTCGATCATCAGCAATAAATTTGTAATGATTCACAAAAAATATATGACAACAAAATAAATTTCTTATAAATTATATATTATTTCTTAATTCTCTCTGTATTTTAATTGTTATCTTGTGGTCATCTTCTGGTCAATAAAACATTGTGTTCAGGGGACATAGCCTCTGCCCGAAAATTTAAAAGATAAAATTCGCTTATCACCTTGTCAAATTAAACTATTATACTTTTATCTATTTGGCCTAACATTCTACAACCCAGCCCCTAATGGTCTACATTAGAGTTTGCAAATACTCAAATAAAGGCTAAAATCTTGAGGTGTAATTGATGCTGAATAGAATTGAGTCAGGGAAAACTCCCAAAAATCAGTAACAAATAGTCAATTGTTTGTCAATACTTTTTCTATACTGTATTGATATCAGTGACTCAAACATTATAACTGTGTATATTGTATTCGTTGTATGCACTCAATGGGTATCTTATGTGGCTTATCGTCAATTACGGATTTAAAGGAGGAACTTGACTAAATTTTCTCGTCACTGGTTATAAAGATCTATAAAGATGTGCTTATTCTTACTTTGCGTTAGGTTTACACCAGACTCATATGTATGACTAGGCTGAACGACTTTAGAGGCTTTGGTAAATATATTTCACTTTATTAAAGTTTGGATGTTAGTGATGTAATTACCTACTTGATGCATTATGTAAATCAACACATATTATTTTCGAAATCAAGTCACCACTATACTTACAAAATTATAGGATCTCTAAGTGCTATTTTATGGCCTGGATAGACTTGAAATAATTCTGAAAACTAAACAATATAAGAAAGTAATAACCTAAATGAGCAAGATGAAACTATTTTGCTGAAAAATGCACTAGTTAGAACATTTTATTTACTTACGACATTAACTTTTTTACAATAAACTTGATAATTAATGAGATGTATCACAGCTACCGCCAAATATTATCAGCTTAGAAACTCAAAATCTGTACGCGTACGGATCGTATAGACATTTTTGATAGTGAGCTTATGAGCTAAAAAGGTACTAAAGTCTAAATTATCGAAAACCTAGTAATAATTATGAGGTAGAGGCAGTAATCAAAATATAAGTTCAATACTTAATGTTAAGAATTCTATTGAATTATTAGTCAAATAATGCAAACATAGGACGAGTGCTGAAAACAAGCGATAAACTGGTCATATCTTGTTTGGAAAAGTTCAGCTCTCTGAACTTGATCAAATCTAGAGCCACTATAAGCAACGCAAAGCAATTTTATACCCTGAATCAAAGTTGAGTTTCTAAGCCCATACTTATTCATTGTACCTGTGTGACAATTATCAAGACACTCTGGTCATTACCACTCAAAGTCAATAAGCATAAGCGGTTATGAGTGATTGCCAGCTTTACACTATGTGCAACACCGGCACACTAACATTGGCATAGGGGTAACAAAAGTTAAAAAGATTAGTTTTTTGGCTCAAAATACTCCTTAGGGTGATAGAAATGAAAGTAAACAAGCTTGGGTGTTCCCAATTTGGTTTATCTGAGTAAAAATGGGTTGGAAATCAAAGAAATGCAATCATATAAGCAAATGCTTTTGTATATATTACTTGAAAAGATTGCATTTTTTCCCCAGAGAGACCAAATATCTATCACTCCTTAGAGTATTTTGAGCCAAAAAACTTATTTTTTTAGCTCTTGTTACACCCTATGCCAGTGTAAGCAATAATTCTACATCCTGTTCCCCACTACAATCATTGCATAGTGTACCAGTGTGTTGCATATAGTGTAAAGCTGGCAATCACTCATAGCCATTTATGCCTATTCTTGATTTTGAGTGGTCATTACACTGGATAGCTCGCTAACATATGCGATAAACCCGTGCACTACCCCGCGTATAAAGTTGTAAAAATACATTTTAAATAGAATTTCAATAAAAAGAATAATTAACGCGAAAGCGATTGCAAACGAATAGATTATATAAACTTCTTTCAGATATTCAATATTCAAATCTTCGTATTTAAACAGATCTTCCTTTTCTTCCATTGAATCGATTATAGGCTTACTGTCGCTTAACATCATTTCAAACCATTTTGAATAAATACCCGACTCTTGGGACCACAATATCCTAATAGAGAATATTCTATTAATTTATGCTTGCTCAAATAATAAACTACTTACGTTTTATTCATGTATAACAAATAGCTTTCGTCCGAATAATAGTTAGCAATCATAAAGTATTGTTCATCACTAGTACCAACCCGTGAGACATGCATTGTTCTCAAAATAGCCTGGTAGTCCTCACCAAATTCCATCGACGTTTGTATAATACTGAAAATGGACGACCATTTCTCAAATATGAAAGCCATGTTCCCGTTTACTTGACTATAAAAGTAGATATCATGAACGGTGTCATTGAATGTCTGTTCCAAATCCAATATTTCCGTTCTCTTCCAAAATGCCTTAATTCTGTCGGATGAGCCGGACTCTAAGTATGCGTGGAAATGACTGCCTCTTGGGGTTACAATACTGACGTCTTTCCACTCATACAAGTCATCGATTGAATCAATTTTCATGACAGGGATTGCAGTTATAGTGTAGTCCATAATGAATGAGGAAATTATGATTGATATGAATGTCGAATAGAATATCATTGACACCAATGTAATTCTCTCATATTTTGACTTTGGCAGCAATGTACAAGGTACATGCTGTGACCATTGCATTGCTAAGTAATCTATATAGATTTTCGGAAAGTCCTGCCATTTTGATCGGAAACATTTCATTGCTGTCATAGTCATGATTAGAGTCAATAATATTAACCACATTTCGCAAGAAAAGAATGACAGTATTCTAACCAAGCTGGTAGCACCCAGTCGAGTTCTGCAAACAATAGTCCCTTCCTTACTAAAGTCAACATAAGCTGATTTCAGGATTTTTATTCCAAAATTTTCAAATATTGGAATATAATGCATGAATTGTACAGGCGTCCAGGGTGCTAGCAGAAAATCAACGCCATCCCTGGCCATTAGATCGAACAAATCAAATAATGATTCGTAAGATTTGAATAAAAGGCTGAAAAATAATTGAATTTCTATTAACTTTGAATTGTTTGGGCGATTTATAATCAACGTCTAATTTGTGGGAAAAGCTTAAGAAAACGAGTGATGTGGGGGCAAATCCGATGAACTCAGGTAATCCCAGAAAAGTGTAAAATCCGCCATTTCCTCTCCCCTAGAGCTATCTCAGAATTGTCAAGCTTGGTCATCCCTAAATTCAGATCTAATATAATCAAATCTGATTTCATTTATTGCGAACGTTAGCTCTGTTGTGGAGAACTACCTGCAGGCAGACAGGCAGGGCTGGCGTAGACCTAATAATATGCACTCACAATAACAAAACTCACAATAATTAAGACCTGATTAGAACATAACTGAAAGGTAGAGCACACTTAGTAGGAATGATAGGGAAAGTACGTAGGGTGAAGTTTAAACTGAGATCATTAAACAATAAAATGTATGCTTGGACTATGAGTAGTCACACATTTATTCAAACTTATCTTGCCAATTTGATCAATGTAATATTTGACAATACTTACAGAGCTCTGCTTCTAATAGCGCACTCCTTAATGAGCATGTACATCGGACCACATATTTGAACCTGGTTGCTCGAATTGTCTTTACCCATAAAAACGAATGGCATCCAAAAAACGGCTGCAAAGCTAATGATTTTGGATGTGTTGGTTGAACCAGGTAACAAGCTGACCGGCTCGTTATCAGTGAAATTGGTGCATAATTTGGGATTAACATGGTAAACGTGGTTTCCTGATGTTAGGGCCATTGTGTCACACAATAAAATGTCGTTCAGAATAGAATTTCTAGATTTCTTAATAACAGAATTCAATCAAAATATTATTTAATTATTTATCGATTATTAGATTAAAATAAGGAAATAATTATTATTCTACCTTGCTTCAAATATTTATTTATAAATATTAGATAATTACAAATGTTAGGCGTGTCTTCATGACTATAAGCAAGTCTGCCTTAAAGATTGAAATTGAACTTGAATATACCTGTATACTTGTAACTCTTTTATAATAAGCTTCTCGAAAAGATTAAAATTGTGCTTGAATCAAATCTTGTAATTTATGAGTTCAGCGGAAAAGTTTTGAATAAATGTTTAGAACAAATCACAAAAAACGATATGATTTTTGCATTCAGTTGAACCAAACTCTCTATTAGAGTATAATTTATTCATTCGTTTGTTTGATTTTGTACTATCTGTTCATTCAATAAATCACTACAATTTTCACCTCTCTCACTCTATATTTATCATCATGTTATATTTGTCGAACCCTATCTATTATTATACTATAAAGGCTATCATTAATGTTCCCCGAAATATAATATCCGATATCCAAAATCGAGATGAAATTTATAATGAATCCTATGTTTTGAAATTGTTACTGGGCAAATTAGATGATTATTATTGTAAATGACGGAATTTGATTCAAAAATCATTGTTATATTTTACAGTTGCGCTCATTAATCAACACGAGAAGAACGGGCATAACATTTGTAATGATCTAATAATTTTCGTGCATTTATTCGGAAATGAAAAACATTGCTTAATGTAGTCGTACAGTCAGTACCGAACGAATTATTCCAAATGACTTTTGATTACTATAATTAATATTATAATAATGTAATTTAGGAATGCTTTCACAATCAAAGTCTAAACCTATACTAATATTATTGATTTCTATGGATCAGATTTTTTTGTCTGTTCGGTACTGACTGTACGACTACATTAAGCAATGTTTTTCATTTCCAATTAAATGAGTCAGGATATAAATATTCCAAATATATTTGAGTCTAGAGCATTTGTATTCTTATAGAGTTTTTCTTATAAAATGCTCACAAATTAAATATATTTGAGAAATGTAAGCAAGTATAATAAGTACAGACCTTGATATCATACTCTAGGAAGGGTCAATACAATATAATTGGATTCTTAATAACCAGAAGATTATTTTTTGAGCATTTTGCTTCCCTGTACACATCTGTATGACCAGGATTAGAATTTTTGTCTGTACAAGGTATGAAATTTATGGTGAGTTTTCCCTCAAGTCTACCAATAGGTTAATTGTTTGTGAAGAACACTTACGGCCAATTACTTGTAATTCTAATTGTACACAATTATGGCCATACATATGAGTGACTAAAGATAAATAAATACTTTGTGAATAATAATCAAATATTGTCTATATCTGAACAGTACTGTATATATAATTTTTTTGATCAGTAAATGATAAAACTAAGAACCACCCTGATATATTCAGTTGTCAATTATCTAGTAAACCAAATTGAGCAGCATAAAATTAGTGCTGAAACAGTTGAGAATAATAATTATTATTTAACTAGTGCAATTATGTGAAGGACAAAGTTCCTGTTCAATTAATTAAAGTGAGGACAAAATTAAAATATTCAATTAACCTAAGCTCAAATTCTCTTCTTATACGAAAGTATTACACAATTTATTAATAACTCAGTCGACAGTAAAAACTGTATTAATTATGATTCACACGAGAATTATATGCAAATTCAGTCCGTATTCTCATTAAACTGTTTTACTTTTATGTCATTTTTATTGCACATTAAAAGTATTTATATTATAATTAATGTAAAAATATTTTCTTAATGTAAGGACATTAGAGCTCAGCTCAGGTCAGGATTAAGAATAAAATGATCTTTAATTAAATTACGATAACATACAGTATATAAAAAATATTTTAATTTTTCTCAATAAATAAAAATCAATAATTATTTTTAGACTAATTATAAATATTAATCACTAATTGATATCGCCTTTAATTAACATAAAAATCAAAAATATATTTGAATTTTATTTATAATATAATTAATTTTGACCTTTCCTACGAAACCATTTGATGTCGATAGTTTTGATAAGAATCTTTGCAAGAACCATTATTTCTTATAGCATACTTAAACTGAGCTCTCATACTTTATTTCCAATTTAGGTATAAAATATGAACGCGTTTACAGTTGAAGGTTAAGCCTTGTTCTCAAGAATATTCAGTTTCTCTTATATATAATTAATATATATTTTATTTTTTAATGAAAAAAAACCTAAATCTCATCATAAGCTGAATAATTCTTAATTACTTCAAAGTTATAATCAAAGACACTATAAAAGAGAGTAAAAATGTATAATTATTTTTCGTATTTTTTTGCTGTCTTACTCGAGTGAACCAAAGAAAATACTGAACTTGATTACAATTTTTTTAGAAGACAAAAAAGACTATTCATTAAATTCAGGGATAACCAGGTTAATGAATCACTTTGTATTAAAAGAACAAAATCAAACTGGCTTTAATTCTTAATTATCCAGACAATATCAGCAATAGTATGCATTAGCACTCGGATAGTTGATCCAAAAGACCTTGCTTCTTTTTTGGATTTTCTATGTTTCACACACTATCCTATAAATTGGCCTAATATTTGCATTTTTACTCAACATTGTCGTAACCTTTAACCCCATTCCTTATTAGAATAAATTGGGAAAGAACCATGGTACCATAAATTGTGCTATCTACTCAATGTGTTTAAGATTCTTGAACGCTATGCAATGGTGCTTGATTCTTTATTTGAAACCAACGCCAACCGTGAACTTTAGAGGTGAAACCACAGTAAGAGTTGCGTTGAATTTATGACATCGTATTGAATAAGATTTCCAATTGAGCTGAGCTGAGCTGATCTGGACTTTTGATGACCAAATCGTAAACTCGTTGCAACTGTTTATGTCTTTTATCTTAAATTGGGTAACATTCTCCTCAACAGATGCCCTCTAATTGCATCCCAGTCCATTAATTATCTACAGCACACTCAATTATATTTTGTTTATGACCTTTCGTATATTCAAATCAATATATATTTTCTTAAATTTCTCTCTAATTAATGAAAAATAGTTATCATTTGCAAAGTTTTAAATAAATATCTTTAAATGTTCAGTCAGTTTATGGCTTCCAATGCATTATGTATTGCAATAAACTTTTTGAATAAAGTAATGAACGAAATGAATGTAGTGTTAAGTTATGCGACACTTGAATAAAGCGCTTTATATTCTGGTTCTGAGCCCTAGGAATCTGACACTAATAGGCGTTATATCAGTCCTGAGTAAAGGCGCTATACTTTAAACGACTCTAAATAGTCGTCAGGAGTTGTATGACTTCATTGAACTCTCTCTTTCGGATAGTCTTTGTATAACTTAATTAACTTTTTAATGAGTTCTGACTTAAGTTCCTCTAAATTGGTTACTATTTTCATATGAGAACAACATTACAGTCAAACCTACGCTGTATTAAGAGTTGTCCATAAAATATGTGATTTTCAATTCATTATTAAATTTTAAAACATTTTATTTAATTAAGAAAAAAACAGTAAATTATAAAAAAACTATTTTTATTAATCAAGTATAGAAACACTGTTAGCTAGATAGATTTGATCAGTAAAGTATTCAACATTCAATGAATGTGTGGGTTTTTTTTAAATAAAATATTCCTGAACAAATTCTAGTATTCGGTAATCAATGCTTACTCATCCTGACGAGGTCATTCTACACTATACTAAAATATATGGCCTTGACATCACTTACAGAAAAATAAATAACAATTTAATTGTATTACATTTGTCGTAGATACAATCTAAATGGGGTAAGATATGAGAATGAGTTGGTTGAGTTAATTTTTATTAGCTAGAATCATCCAGTTAAAACCTTTCCATCTGATTCATTCACATCCTTTTTCATAAATAACATTGAATTTTCCGAATATTTCTTAGAAATTCAATTCATTTTCTATTCACATAATACTAATTATAGTTTTGAAAAATAAATTTCTGATTAAATCTTATTTTTTTTATTCGTATAGAAAATGAGACAAAAAACGAATTTTTATATATATTTTACGGAAAGTAATTATTTTTAATGAAATGCTATTTATATATCTAATAATTTGTATCTATTTCATGGGTTCAGTAGTTATGGCCATAAAATACAGTAATTATCAATTGATTCCTCTTTTAAGCCAATTCTGGGAACCATTTAATGATTTGCAGAAAAGCGGATCTAATTATGTGTTTTAAAGAGTTTATGAAATATGATATTCACGAGTAATGCCATTATATCTGTTCCCTCGCACCATATGGTCAACATTTGTCTTTGACATTTAGATCCATTTCCGAGAGATCGATCGCTGATATTCGACCTCCCGATCCATCTAATGACAAATTATATTATATTTTAACTATAATTTTGATAACTATAACTAATTGATTGATGGAGGGTGAAACATTGATTTAACATAGTTTATGAATAAAGTGTTTTTCAAATAAGTTTTAAAACTTCGCACTTAATTAAAATAGCGATTCATATAATGAGCTTTTGGACAACTTATTCAAAATAATTAATGAATATTAAGAATATTTATTTATTTTATAAGAAAGTAATAAATTATAACTAAATCAATGTTAAACTAATTTTTTCTTCAGTTCATTTATAATTAAAAATAATTGCTTAAAAATCAACCATGTTTCATTTGTAAGGTGTATTTTGAATACGAGTTTTACACAAATAGTTTTGTTTGCATTCAATTTAAAAACCTATTAAAATATTTGGTGAGAGAGAGAGAGAGAGAGAGAGAGAGAGAGAGAGAGAGAGAGAGAGACCTTGTACAAAATTAGGTCTGATCACACAAATGCTAATAAACTGTAAAATATTGATACAGACAAGAATTTGGAGCCAGAATGAGGAGTAACCCCTTGGCTAAACCATATAATGATCGTTAAAATTCGATGAATTTTTCAAAAACCCACAGATTTTATGCTTTTTGTCCGAACATATCCTTCAACTAAGAAACCATCATTTGCTGATTTTATTGTCCTTGATCCTGAGATAGCTGGCCAACCCTTATTGTGCCCGTATATGCTCTGAGAATATTGACTGTAATAAATGAACTTCACTTTCATTCAACTCAATTATTAACCAATAGATAAAAACAAAAGCAAAACGTCTGCAAATATTTTCTTATTTTTCAGTTCACTTCTTCTGAATGTTTTCCAAAAATAATTTTTTTAATGAGTCTGTCCTTCGATATGATTTCAATCAACTTTTTATGTTGGCTACAATTTTTCTGATACTGACGAGTCTGTTCACTAATTTTCCATAACTATAATTAAACTTTTTGTATAATAAACCAGACGTGACAGGAGTTTGCGTTAGATCTGCTTTAATGTCTGAGACTGTGACTGTACAATAGAAACGCTGAGATGACTATTATAGTATCAGACAAAATGCAACTGAAATATAACTAAAATAGTCATCTATGCAAACTGTGCTTCTATCGTACAGTCAAAGTCTCAGACATTACAGTTGATATAACGCAAACTCCTTTCTCGTCCGTAATGAGCTATATTTAAGTCAATTGTATTTTACTTATGATAGGTTTCAAAATAAATGCGGAAAATAACTATCAAGAACATATAATGTTCTATAGTACCACCTCTTCTAGATTATAGCCCCGATTACTTGAGTAACCAAATAATTTCTTTAAACTATTTCTACGTATTATTTATGATATTTTTTCAGACATATGACAGAAAGAAAATTATTATAAATTATATATTTAGTGAAAAATTTAAATCAATTATAATTTTATTTATTTTTTCATTATATTTATGAAAAGATATTAAAATCGTTGAACACATCCCTAAACATTAAAAACGACTTATTTTGCTAAAAAAATATGAACTTTTAATACATTTTAAAATTCAATTTTCATATAATAATCCATCAAATCTACACTTTAATCAATATTTAACATCACATCAAAATATTTTCTGATAAAAATTGGAAACAAATTTTTTTGTTTCAAAATATAATTTTCAATTAATATGAGTTTAAAAATTGGATTCACTGTCTAATTGAAATCAATTATAGATTTGGCTCTAAGGCTGAAGTTTTAAAAATATATTTTTAATTTATTTAACGTAACGTCAATTTGACGCAATCTAAAAATGATCTCTCTCTCTCTCTCTCTCTCTCTCTCTCTCTCTCTCTCTCTCCCTCCCTCCCTCCCTCTCCCTCTGCCCACTCCCGTTCCTCTAATTTAATTCAATTAGCATTTAATACACATTAAACTAAAGTCAAATGTTTTTACTTCTAATAACTACTAATATTTTCAATGACTTCATAACAGAATTAATATTCTATATGAATATCAGTAGTGAAGAGATATTAAATAATTAGCTAATAATCTGCGCCAGAAATAAACGTTTTGAATATTGATGAACAATTATGTCGGGGCTATTTAATTATTGGAATCCGAATTAAGCTTATTTTGATTTTCTTATCTATGTTAAATCTCCGTTCTATTAATTACGCTGAGCCTAATCAAGTAACTTTCCATTTGTCCAATTTGGCTACATTTTTCATATAATCTAGGTTTATCCCCGCTGTCAGCTATAATGTTGAAACTAAATCTTGTTTTTCGATTTGATTTATTATAATTGATATAAATCTGAAACAGATATTAATGTCTCATAAATGACATTATATTTTAGTAATCATTAGTGTAAAGGAAAAAAGGGTTAATTGAATTGAAAATCATTACATTTTTTATTCCACACATGAACTAGCTCAATATAGCTCTATATTTTCACAATTTCAACGCGAAATCCAGTAAAATATAAAAATATTCAAAATTAATGATAACTAAGTAATGAATATTTGCTGCAATTATTAAAAAAAATCTTCATTTTTGTTCACACCATAAGAATCGGCGAGAGTTTCCAAACGACAGACTGAACCTATAGATTGAACTGAACGGGTTAATTGTTAATTAATTCAAATGTCACTGAACATTGTCGTAATCTTAAGGAATTCTAATGGTTTTATAATTCATTTTTAATTACTTAACATTTGATAAAGTTATGTAATTTTTTATATCACATATTACTAACTGTCGTCACAATAAAAGGTAAAATATTTCAATAATGTCTTTGAATTCTTGATTAAATCATTCAGTAATTTATCCTTTCTGTTTGTGTTGGGCAATATTTGACTCAGGTATTTAGTTTAAATTAGCAATGGTACTTTAGATGCATTACTTGAATGAGCTTGCACATCCTTATGACTGTAATATAGCTGTTCTAAATCATTCATTGATAAATTGATATCTAAATTGTCATTAAACGACTCCAATAATCAAAATAATCAAAATTTATTCATAAAATAATTTTTTCCCACAAATACTCAAATACTTTACAGAAAATATTTTTCTCTCACTATTCAACTGATTTATGATCTGATATCTGAATTCGTATTAAACGGATTCATTTGAAATTCATTTTGATTTAAATCTATTTTAAGAAAAATATTTTTATTAGTTATTCAAGTCTTGAAGTATTATCTGATATAATAAGCAATGAAAATATTTGCTATTAAAGCATCCAGCTTATTGATTATTGCAGAAATTAATCATTTTGCCCGATGACTGAGCATGATAGCTTTTGACAAATAGGATTCAACTTCTTGTCCTAAAAATGTTTGAAACACAACATATAAATCATATCTAAAGTTACCATTGGATCAATTGAATCGATAAAATGAGCTGTACATCAATACCTTTATCGAACTTTATTTTATATAAAGTCTGCAGAAATTAATCGCATTTTACTGATTGACGTAAATTAAATTTTTATACATAAAAAAACATGAAATTAATGTTATTTTTCTGATATAATCTATTTATTTAGTCATATGTTGTGATAATAGCCAGACATCTGTTCGACAATCATATGAATAGTTGTGAATATTTTGCGGAAAAATATTTTCAAATAATCTTAATATTCGATTAAATGATAATTTTTTTCCAATTATTTCATAATTATTTTTCGCATACATTGCTATAAATCTGTTTATATTATGCAAAAGATGACACTTTACTAAAGTATTTTAGAAGAAATTAGAAGCAAAAAATATATATATTCAAGGTTTAATAAATTTATTTAAAGCAATAAAATTATTTAATTTACATAAAAAAGCGTCAAATTATAGCTAAAAACCAATTAACTGGTTATTAAATTCAGGGACAAATAGAAAAATACTTATTAGTAATCAGGATAAATATAATTATATTATGTCTGTCATAATTACATTAATCAAAATCCAGTACAAATTGATTGTGCAGTTAAGCTGACTCTGTATTGCACTTATGTTAGGATTTTTTACGAATAAAAAAAATACAATTTTGTTAAAAAGTAATTAATATTTTACAAAATACAATGCAATCGAGAAAAACCCATAAAATCTCTCGACTACCAGTCATTTGACAGATTAATATACCATAACTTTCAAGAGAAACAATTTGGCCAATGTCGTTTAGCCAGAATTGAGGGTGTGCAAGATTGATAGAGCTATATAGCACCTGTGTCTAAAAATAATGTACTAGAGCAGTGTTGTTACGGGTATAAGAAATAGACTAAAATTGTATGCATTTCATATATGAGAGAAGTTAGAAATAACATGATATCACTCACAGGTCATTTCAAAGTGCTCAGTACCAATTTGGCTTATTTTTATTGAGCTCTAATCAACTAAAAGAGAGCTCTTTCCTTCTGACTCACTCCTAGTAGTTATGTTATATACTTTTGATCACACCTTTCGCAGTGACTCCTTGTATGAGACATACATTTATTGTGTTAAGAGTGGCCCGAAATACTGGCACTTTTAACATAACAGCAATACTGTATTACAAGAAGGTTCGGGTTAGTTTATATTCCAGGAAAATATAGAATTAACAAAAACTAAGATCTGACAAAAACGACGACCAGTTCAAGAAAATTCACTTTTAATTAGCGTTCGAGATATTTTCCCTCCCAGGGAAGCTCCCAATTAACTCCCTCACGGAATTCCAAGTTTTTTGGGGAAATATAATGGAGGAAAAAAGGAATTAAATTCCCAATGCAAAAAATGACTGAAAACCACATAATAGATGGCGCTATAGTAGTAACTCATTTATAATTTGAATTAAATTTCATTTTTTGTTGCTTTAATATTAAAAATTGTTTCATAGTACTATTAGGCTGAAATATTTATTCACCATTTAGTGCAGAATGCCATAAATAATATTATATAATATTTTACATTTAAAAAATATTCATTATATTCATTCAAGGTTAATCCCAGCTTTTTAGGGAATTCCCGGAACATATGGAACTTCCTTATCTTCCGGGAAGATATATCTTGGGAGTGAGAAAGCTCAGACGCTACTTTGAATGTATTTTCACTTCTTTTTGCTGGAAATCATAAAATAAGAGCTAATAAGAATTGAAATAAAATTCAGAATTTTTTGAACATTATTTTGAAACTTATTTGGGCCTGAGATGAGGCCAGACTTTGCCATTGAATCTGGCAATTGGTCACAATTACTACTGGGTTGATTTTTTCTGCAAATTATTCAACTTTTTATTTTTCAATATAATATATTTCCCGGAATTGCCGGACGGAGTGATGGAGTGCTTTACGGGGAGGGAAGACAACTCAAACAGTATTAACAAAAATAGTTGTTTTTATTGATGGTTTGCATTGTATTGTATTAGCAATGATTGCAACCATTTGTTGAATTGAGTGAATGTGCGGACAATGTCTTTACGTGTGATCAGTGCGTATGGACTACAATGTGTACAATGCGTACA
>JAQIWA010001724.1:0-16658 GCA_034693305.1 Eueremaeus valkanovi | reverse complement strand
TCATGTAACTCAGAAGTTATGTTTAAACTTGTTTTTGTCCTTGGTCAATTTCTTCTTAATTTTTTCAACAAAATTTTGGCATGATTCTGCATCATTTTTTCATTGTCATTCATGGATAAAATTTCATCAAATTCTGAACGAAAAAATTCTAACTCTGACAAGTCCTTTCACTCAAAGAAAAGTGATCTAAAATATAATCTAAAATCAATATTAAAGCTAAATATGAGTAAAGCTAACAAAAGAGAAGAGTTGTCTGAAAATCGTTTGCATATTATATTCAAAAAAATTTTATAATAAAAAAATATGAAAAAGAATTTTCAATTTTAAAAATTCACATAAAAATCAACTAAAACTCAATATTTAATCAAAATTCTGGAAGAGAACAGAATATGAAATTCAATATTTAAAATATTTGCTTAAATAATAATAAATAAATATATTAAATAGCACTCAATCAATAATATTATCTAAAAATATTTCAATAAAATTATATACAAAATCAAAATAATTATAATATAAAATTCATTTTTCTATACTCTATGGTATGTTATGCATAATATTCGAAAAACATATCAAAATTGTTGATCAGATATAACGTAAGAATTGTTTTGATTAAACCCAAAGCTATACTTAATGTGTCGACAAATTTTTAACGGACTTATAATTAAGTTTTAGACATACATTAAACACTGTACCTAGCAATACATAGCTAGGAGAGTTTTGTTGATAGAGGGGGGAGAGAGAGAGAGAGAAAGAGAGAGAGAGAGAGAGAGAGAGAGAGAGAGAGAGAGAGAGAGAGAGAGAGAATAACAAATATAAATGAAGTGGAAGTAAGCAATTCATTGGTCTCATCCATATTAATAACATCGAAGAGTGTTTGTGCAAAAGGCACAGTCAGTTGAATGAAGTGCAGACAAAATGCTTATTTAATTTGGATTTTCTCTCTCATTCCCTCAAAGTATGTGTGCACTGGCTTTGAGCACATTTTTCACGGCTTTTTAATAGTTAGCCAAATAAATAAAATACGAAAACTTCTTAAGAGTTAACAAAATGAGTTCTGGAGAGACAGAGAAAGCGAGTGAAATGAACTATCATTGAAATCATTGAAAAAATCTTTTAGTCAATGGCTTTGAGGCACTTCCTATTGCAGAGCTAATGCAATCTTTTTCTCTTCTTTCTATATAATTGTGGCTCAAGTAGTGTATGAAGCGATACGATCGACAAAAGCCAATACAATTAAAATTATTATTTTATTTTTCTATACATCAGTATATCAGTTGACAGACACGACAGACACGCCATTTATAGCCATAGCAGAAGAGAGGAACCAAATAATTGTGAAGACATTGCGAACACAAAAAATAGTTCAGAGAATAGAGTAAAATAAATAGAAATAATGAGAGCGTTCGGCGGCCTTTCTATCTGTGCCTACTCAATTTTCTTCTCCTTTTCCACATCCCATTCCATCTGTACGTTCGTTATATCAGAACCATTTTTCTTGTGTTAATGCGAACTTCAATTTCCTCTTTTAATATTATTTTCATTGTGTGCTTAACTATTTTATAGCCCTGTGCTCTGCTATCTCTATGTATTGTGCAATGCTTTTCAATATAAGAGAAAAGCGACTTAAGACCTATGATGTGCCACTGATCGGCACAAGTATGCACTGCAGGATTGTCTCTGTGCTCTCTACACACATCATAACGACTTAAGATTTTTATTTTATATGGCTATCAGTTATATTACATTTATATTCGCACACACTTTGTGTAAAACCACCGATTCTTATATACAATATTTTTTATATAAAATATATTTTATATACATTTGTGTGGAATCAAAAGCCGGAAAGATTATGTGCTTTTATATATCTATATACTATTATATGGCCAGACACTAAACCTTTTTATTTTCTATCATATATAAAAAGTAAAGCCTTTCCCTAAAGTGAATCCCAATCTCTACTCTCGTCTCCACTTCTTCTGTCTTTCACTTTATTCACTGTTTTTTTTCATTTTATAAATTTTCAACACTTTTTCATTTTTAATTCTCCACTCAATCTATTCGAGAGCACATCCAATATATATGGAGTATTAAAGTGAGAGAGAATATTGAGATATTCACACATCTCAACCCATAAACCCATAGCTATTAATATGATTACAACAGTTGTGTTGAGAGCTCTCTATTTCTTCGCAAAACTTAATATAATATATATTTTTTGCTAACTTTGGTCTTAAACTTCTCGATGATTAGAGACTTTAAAGACTCTAAACTTATAGTTAAGCGAGTCGTAGACGAGTCAGTTATGCAAATATTATGTTTTATAGCACTCAGGCATTTAGCTCATGGATGCTTTGGTTAGAGAGAGAGAGAGAGAGAGAGAGAGAGAGAGAGAGAGAGAGAGAGAGAGAGAGAGAATTTTAAAATTTGCGGATCAGCACAAAGAATATATATTAACTATAAAATAAATTTGGAAAAGTATGCGCTATTAGCTACTACTAGTGCATTGATTAGACTCTAGTAGGCAGAGAAGAAAGAGAGAGCACAAAAAATTACTCCACACTATGAGAGCCTAAGAGAAAGATTCAATGATTGATCTATTGATCATTAGATGGATAAATGTGAGGTAAATGAGCGGAATGTGTGAACACATCTAATTCGTAGGCACGAGAGCTTTTACATAAGGATGAAACCAAAGCGATGAAAGTGTTCAACAGCACCAACACTACTGCTGTTGACTACTGTATTCACTACTCTTTCGCGCATATTTTCAAATCCCTTTTTTCGGTTCATTTCTTAAATAATTTATTTTTTTGCTTATCATTAATAGTCAATGCATTAGAGTCTATACGAGTCTACAGGTAATTTAAAAAATCATGGAAACCTTTTTAATGGTAAATTCAGGTAGTTTCTAGTAGTCGGACACAAATTTTTTGTATATCAAAATAAACCCAGATAATGAACTTAAAATTTAGTCGAACTAATATTTTGAAAAAATTTAAAACTCAGTGGAAATTTATTCTGAAAAAATCGATGGATTTTAGGGTTTTTAAGCAATTTTTTGGATAATATTTTTCTATGATTATTTATTATTATTTATTAATATGTATATGTGATGAAACCAAGCTAAAAATGTTGATAGACTATAAATCACTTATTCAATATCAAAAAATTATATTAAAACTAAAAGTTGGATAAATGATTTTAGCAAAAAGACAGTCAAAATTTCGTGTCTGCACAGAAATCTCTCGCTAGCAAACAGTAATCATTCAAAGTTATTTTATTCTGTATCAAACAGTTTTTTGTGGGATATTTATCAAATTTAGAGGAAATATGTATTGGTATAAACATTTCAAAATGGGTCTGAATCATTTTACCTTTTAAAAATCAAAATTCTCAATGATCAAGGCACATTTTCTTAATTTAGCAGAGGTGAGTTCGATTATTTGGAAGTTTTCTTTAGATATGTAAAATCAATTACATATTAGTCTTATATGTTTAATTGAGTTAGGAGTAGCTAATTATCACAACTAAACCAAGATTATCCATGATTAACTGTTAAAATTTAGATTATTTTTGGTAAAATCTGAATTTTAAAAAAGCATTTTTGGTAGTGGTAAGTTCAATGTTTAAAAACATATTCAATTAAGTTTAAATGCATGACTTTTATGTCTGCAATCGATGCATATACTGATACAGATTTCATATCAAAAAACCGCATCAATTTTTGTGTACAGGTGGAATTTTTATTCAATTCTAAAAACGTTTCCATGATTTTTTAAATTACCTGTAATTTAATTATTTCATTCTCATAAACCAAAATATTATAAAATTAGCTCAAATGACTTTTTAGATAGCAACTGGGCGAAATGTGATATGAAAATTAATTTAAGCCCAAATAATCAATACAGGGTGTAATTTTAATCAACAACATTTTGATTATGAAATTTATTGATTCTTTACACAAATGAATTTCTTATTCTTAATATACGTTAGTTCTCCAGAATGATAGTTCAAAGTGAGTCACATTTTCCCTACAATAGAATACTAGTAATCTCTTTCTGTGGACTCGCAATCTTTCTTACAATTATAATTATTACAACTACAATTATGTGTAGAATGTAATAATATTAATAATTTAACTCAGGGTCAATTGAGTAATCAACAGTGGGAAGCCATGCAGAAAACTACGGTAAGTAATTTAAAATAACTTTTCTAATAAACAAGGCCGAAACAGTATTTGAAAATGCATATTATATTATATATATTGTGATGACGTGAGTCATACGATTAGTTTTATTCCATACTTACTCTATACTCTCTGCACTCATATCAATGTACTTTTACTTTACACTTGTATACAGTATTTTACCCTTTTATTAGTGCACTCTTACTGTCGTAACATTCCATTCACACTGAGAAAACATACTGTATACGCCTCTACAACACACACAAAGCTATATAAGGCCTAACACACTCAATCCGTGGTCACTCTATCGTTAGCCTCCGCTGAGCTCACGTCTCTGCCTAACGGTGTGTCAATCATCGGGAACTCTGGCCGCTCTCTTAGTTGGCTGTTCCCCGTCCGGTCACATATCGGGCACATTTTCTATTATAATTGTGTTGTTGTGCAGTAGTAGTTGTTCCCATAATAATCATATTTTACTGTATTTTTATACGTTTCTTATCTGTTAATAAAGAGCTTATTTTATACTATTTGTGGTTATTGTGTGTGATTCAACCTATAATTATTGTGATACGGTCGATCAGTCCCGAGTCCGGGCACTATCCGTTGGTCTCTACTACCATTCGCGCCCGCCCGACACACTTCGGCATTGCCCGCTCGACTCGCCCGACTCATCACTACTAACGGTCATCACATTTGGCGCAGTCGGTAAAGGATAGCAATCGCATCCGTCTGCGCGGCAACACATTCATCGCCAACACATCCATCGTTTCCATATCTCCTCCACTCACATACTCTTCCGGCGCATGCCCACAGCTCGTCAGCTTCGCCACATCGAACGACAGCGACGTCTGAGAAGACAACAATTATTCGAGTTTCGACGCACTTACAGGAGTTCGAATCCGACGCTCCCGACTATCGAACTCTTTTATCAGCCGTTGGCATCACTATCAACAGCTATGCCCAACCAAAGCAATGTCTCTACGAGTACCTCACACGGGCCCGACCCGAAGTTCGCCAAGTATGCCGGGCACGGAAAGGTCAAGATTGAAAGCTTTCTCAGCATTTTCGAGCTGCTATTCGATGCCCTAAGCGAACCCGAACGCATTCGAAAACTGGCCTCTTATCTAGAGGGAGACGCCCTTAACTTCTACGCTGAAGAAATTAATGCAGCCAACATCGGGACGTTAACCTGGGCTGCCGTACGATCGCTATTCGAGCAACGCTATGGACACAGCGAGATTGCGCCTATTACTGGTGCCATTCGACGTAAACTGCTCTCAACTGAATCTATTCGCGAATATTTCGATGACAAAGTAAGCCTACTTCGTCGGGCACGCCTCCCGCCCGAACACATATCCGATGCGTTAACTGAAGGCCTTCCCGACGGTTACCGTTCACACTTCTTTGGTAAGCGTTTTGCACAACCAATGGAATGGCTTCGCACAGCACTCTACGCCGAAGCAGACTTCGCCCGAAAACCCGGTTCACAGCACAAGAGTGGAAACCAATCACAAGAGCAGACACACGGCACACATATTACCGTCGGAGATGACAACACTGATGGCCCGAAACCTCAGAAGTCTTTCACGGGATATGATCGAAGTCCTCCTCAATGCCTATACTGCAAGAAAACTGGTCTCGAAGAATATAACTGGCATCGGGACTGTCCTCTTCGCTCTCAAACTCAAGTCAAGTCTATCGACAACTCAAACGAATCTTCAGGATCGACGTCCGACTCTACAAACGTTACTGTTCTCTCGTCTGGAACTGCCCGGCTGGCTATCAAGCAGTTCATTTCAACTCCCGTTTTGATTTTGCCGCTTCCAGACGCAAGCGATTGTCGACACAGCCTCAACCGCTAACATCATATCGTATACTACTGCTCGACAGCATCGACTTCACATTACTGGTCGCTCCGAAGCCATCGCTCTCGTTGAGGGATCAGCACTGTCTTCGGGAACCGCTCTATTGAACATAACCATTGGCAATCAAACGAAGCCTATCAAAGCTCACGTACTTCAAGACTTGATATACATTCTACTTATTGGAGTCAACACAGCAGCGAAGTTCTCACTCAATCGATTCGACTACACGAACCGCACCGCCATGGTCAGCACTGACTCTCCCGTTCATCAGTCTTCTTCGCCCGAGGGGAGTCCGAGCCATAACTCATCGAAAGTTCGTCCCGATCGCATGCAATCTCATATCCGGGACCAATTCTTCGTTTTCAACCGCTTCCAACTCCGGCTCTAAACAAAATGGCAGTTCACTCATCGCATCCGCAGTCATCCGCAACGCATCAGCCGTGCCCGTGTCCGCAGCACAACCATTGCATCCATTGACTGATGGCGACAAAAAGCAAAAGTCTTCGCACCGTCACTACGTTCCAGACTTTACTAATGTCCGGACAAGCTCAGCGCTGAACTCCGAAGGTATGGCCCAAACCAATGGTCCCCTTCCAAGAGCGCAAGCAGCTCAGTCCGTAACAAAAGACGTAGCGAAGTACATAGGCAGCCGTCACTCAATCGGGTCTTCACATCAAAAATCGCGCAAACATTGGCCTCAATCTAAGTCAACGCATAAGCTTTCGGGAACCGCTCGCATCAATACTCTCAGCAATTTTGTCTAATGGCATTCATTGGAACAGCTCGACATCGGAACTTACAATCAGGCCGTTCCCTGGATGGTCACTTTCAACCAGTTCCAACCTCTCTCAACCCTATCGTCATTCGAATCGCAGACGTTTCCCATTTGGAGCCACACTTCGCCCGCCCATCGAGTCTTTCGGACCCCGGGGAGTGTGATGACCTGAGTCATACGATTAGTTTTATTCCATACTTACTCTATACTCTCTAAACTCATATCAATGTACTTTTCCTCTACACTTGTATTCAGTATTTTACATCTTTATAAGTGCACTCTTACTGTCGTAACATTCCATTCACACTGAGCACACATACTGTATACGCCTCTACAACACACACAATACTATATAAGGCCTAACACACACTCAATCCGTGGTCACTCTATCGTTAGCCTCCGCTGAGCTCACGTCTCTGCCTAACGGTGTGTCAATCATCGGGAACTCTGGCCGCTCTCTTAGTTGGCTGTTCCCCGTCCGGTCACATATCGGGCACATTTTCTATTATAATTGTGTTGTTGTGCAGTAGTAGTTGTTCCCATAATAATCATATTTTACTGTATTTTTATACGTTTCTTATCTGTTAATAAAGAGCTTATTTTATACTATTTGTGGTTATTGTGTGTGATTCAACCTATAATTATTGTGATACGGTCGATCAGTCCCGAGTCCGGGCACTATCCGTTGGTCTCTACTACTATTCGCGCCCGCCCGACACACTTCGGCATTGCCCGCTCGACTCGCCCGACTCATCACTACTAACGGTCATCACAATATATATACGCTCAGACTTTTCTTAATTCATCTAGTAAACCTTTTTTCGTAAAACTATTAAATATCCTTGAATGTCTGTGTATTTTAAGACTCAATAATTTCATAATAAAATTTCGGTACATACTATGTGAAATTAGACAGGTCTGACTTTACCTTCTGACTTTCTATATTAATCCATGATTATTTAATTATTTGAAATGACACCTTGTTGTCTATTATTAACGAGTCTGAAATTATTCAATATTTCTTTAGCATAAATGTGCTTCATTAAAAAATTTATTTTGCTTGAATTAAAGATAACAATTGTGAAAATCCTTACAGAAACTGGTGAAGACCCTGTTCATTGTATTCGACACAATTGGCATTTTAATTGATATAATACTAATCTATGCGGCGATTAAAGAGCATCACTGTCTGATACTGTCATTTGAGGTGGTAAGGACCGTGGTCTCTTTATTTTCGTTTGCCACAGCCTATTTCTCCTGGTTATATGTTGGAATTGCTCTCGTCAATTTGAGCATAACAATGCAAGCTTAATTATTGGCTTATAGACTGAATAAGTACAAATCATCAAGGGTAGCGGCTGATAATGAAATCTCGGTACAACCTGAAATTTCAATTGATCAAGGTTATCGCATGCATCAATATGATCAACCACCTGCTTGTTCGAATGACTTGCGCACTTTTAGCGCACAAAGTTCAAAATTCTCTCGTTATTAATTAGCAAGTAAATTATTATAAAAATTGTGGTTTTAAGCAAGTTAATTTTCGTTTGATTTTGAAATCGATAGCCTAATGTTGTTTTATTATTTTGTGGATAAGTCTATTTTGAGAAATAGCATATATTTTTGTGCTGCACAAGTACAGACAAGGAATCTAATGTGTGTTCAACTCTGAGTAATACCTGTTATCTTATTATTGATAATTTGATATCTCTTTCAATGATTTCATAACATTTTCAAATCAAATAATAGTTTGAATGAAAGTCTATTTGATTGCAAACAGATTACTCACAATTAACACACATTAGATTACCTTTCTGTACTATAAATAAGCTAACTGCACGAGCTTGTACAGTTTCGTCTCACCCAATTTAGTGATTGAAATAAATGATATTCTAATGTTTTAATGAAAATATTCTAAAATAATCAATAAATTGTTCAATGTAGTTTTTAACACAAATTTTTGAAAAAAACAATTATTATTTAGTAAATCAATTTTTTATTTCTTTTTCAAATTAATATTATTTTTTGAATTAAAAACAAAATTAAGAGCTTTTTCGCTATTTGTTTGAATGAAGTTATGTTTAAATTATACTAAATTTGTTTTGATTTGAATTTTGCGCTATTTTTTTACGTCAGTATTCTGTTTAACCATAAAATCAATTTAAACGAAACTCATATGATATCAATCTTACTATTGACGTTCAAAAACAACGTATGGAATTAGTGTTTGAAAAGTAATTGAAGTATTTGGGTGTTAAATAATAAAAGCAGGAATCAATGAATAAAACTTTTGAATTAAAGGCAAATTATATTGTAATCAATTTCTGTATAAATTTATTATAAAAATATGATTGTTGTTTAACTAATATTAATATAAATGCATAGATAAGTGAACTCATGGTCAGAGAATATGCAAATTATCTGAACGTAGTTTGCGAGCAAATGCTTATAATTACTGTATTTCTCAACAGATGTCACATTAATCTCAATTAAATCGATTTTTTTTGTACTGAATGAAAAAATCAAATAAAAACATGTTTATTATAATTATTATATACAGTATATAATGAAGAATCCGTTCAATAGATGTAACTATAGTTTGGATTCAGACGTGTCGTTCCAAATTAGCAACCAACCTATCCAACCCATAGGCAATCGGATGTGAATTACACCTTTACTACATTATTTTTGCATGGGTCCTCCTATTACCTCTGCTTGCGATGATAGAGCTGAACCACAAATATCATATGAATATAATAATCAGATTCCAGACATATTGGGTCCCATTCAAGTATAAAATACTGTAGTAAAAGTACAGGGAATTTCACGTCTGGCGCAAGAATTGACCCTTATCATGTGCAAAAACTAAAGGGGTTACAATACTAAAGCCGGTCTTATTTGAATGAGGGATAGTTAGGGTTTGATGAAAATTGTATAAGAAAAATATCCTTGTACAAATCAAGGCACAAGATTCAAAAATGCTGAAATATTGACTTTTCTATTAAGAAAATGGTAAAAATTTGATTTATGCGACATTTCCAGATCCACATAAATTCACCAGGATAAACTACTAGAAAATGCTCAATGACAAACAAGATATCGCTCACATCTCAAAAATGTGCATCTGATTGGAAAAATTGAGTTTTTCTAAAAAATTTATTATCTATAAAAAACAATATTTTAAAAATTTTTTAATCTTGGGCCATGAATTAAGCTAGGATATCTTTCATATGAAATTTTTATTAAACCTCATCTAACTCTCTTTCAAATGAGGCCATAGTCAATTCGGTGCCCCCTGTCTTTTTGTGTAGCGGCAGATTCAAATAGAAATATCAACATTTTAGCATTTTCGAATTCAGCGCCTTGAATTGTGCAAGGATATTTTTCATATACATTTTTTGTCTAACCCTAACAATCCCTCTTCCAATTAAGACCGACTTCAATATTGTAACCCCTGTAGTTTTTGCACAGAATAAGATCCAATTCCTGCGCCAGACGTGAATTTCTCTGTACCTATCCATAGAAACCAATGTTAAGAAAAGTATATATAAGAACATGTATTCACTGTATTCAAATCACTTCTGTATTAGCTATTGTGCTGAACACTTGAAAGCGAATAATTATATTTTAACTAAAGCTGACTATTGTAACGTTACTCTGTCCGTCGACCATCTCTACTCAATTCGTCTGCAAACATCTCTACTTGTAAGTTTAACGTCAACAACACATACATACACTATTCGTTCGTATTCCGAGTAATCTGATTAGAGAAGTATCGTTACCAGGGACACACCTAATTTCACCAGAATTCTGAACGATCCCTACATAAACTGAGTTGTCATCATTTTGCTGTGACACGTGCGATATCACGCACGTATCAATTGGCGCAGTCAACTTTTCGAACCTCATCGGCCTAACAACAAGTTAATTGACTGTGGCTTGTGTTATTCGGTTTTGGTTTCTATTTTCCGTTTTCCGGCATATATTGTCACGTCTTCGCCTCGGGGGAGCCGTTATCGGCCGAACCACACTTAAATCGTCAATTAATTAAGTTTCAAATTCGGGTCATCAACCGTTGTGTACTTCCGCACTTCTGTACTTAAGCCGACATACAGACATTCTTCTGCACGCCTCACCTTGGCCACAGCATTTTGCACTTAACTGGTGGTTATATCGCGTTCACATTATTCTTTGTACCACATTTTCTCCACGTCGTGTTACGACCGGTGGTTCAACAACAAAACGATTGACCGCCGAGTGCCCATAACGTATTTCTTTGAGAGGGGAGAGGACTGGAGCATACATACGTTACACACATTCACACATACGTTTCGAACGATTTCCGAATTTAACGTTTACACATTTGCCGCGATTCCCGCTGTTCAGCATCGCAACCAGCAATACATTGGTCGAGTCTGAGTAACACCAATCTCAAACAATACACATCAAAGAAGTTACGATTCCACGCAATCCACGCATCGAATTGTATCCAACTATTCATCAGTTTACAAGACATTTATCGAACTTAATCGAACATATCAGTGATTGGTATAAGTGTTATTGTCCACAATTGGTTCGACATCAGATTCACAGTCAGATACCGAACAGTACATTAACCCACACTTACCGTACTATTTATTCAGTACGCCATCACTTAACAAGCCGTCGTTCAGCGGAAAGTTAGTTTCGTTAACGCCATACAAACCGCCTGGTCCGAAGACACGCAGTAAAACTCGCGCACAACTAGAAGCTAACCTCAAACGACCCCCAGTTGTTAACAAAAAAAAAAGTTAAGAAACCGAAACCACAGCCACAACAGAACATATTAAATCCGTTTATTCAACCAAACCCGTTCAATCTTCGAATACCAGTTATGCAACAACAACAAGCACCACCAGTCGTCCCGCCACATACTCCACGTGCACCGAAACTTGAGCTCTACTCCGGCAAGAACAAGATCCGAATCTCGAGTTGGCGTCAACTTATTTGACGTCGTCTTACGTACAGTCAATGCAGCCAATGACGACGATCGCATCGCACGCCTTATGTCCCATCTCTAGGACGACGCTCTTCAATTCTACACAGAGAAGATCGCCATACACATCGGAAACATGACGTGGGCAGACTGTCGTTCAGCTTTAATCAAACGGTTCGACAGCAAGACCGTCTCCGATGCAGTCTTCGCAAGTAACCTTCGACCGCAGCACAGAAACCATAAAGGAGTACTTCGACGACAAAATAACTCATCTAGACCACACAAGTTTATCCGACGAACACAAGTCCGACCTCTTGACCAATGGTCTTCCCGAGAACTACCAAACACGAATGATTGGACTCGACAATACATCGCCCGAAGATTGGCTACACAAAGTCGTCAAAATGGAAGCTTCTCTCAACCCAATCGACAAAAAGAACCGGCTTTCAGATCACAACTCCAACACATCAGATCAGTGCCACTGCACTCTCAACCATTGTGACGCCTATCGAACAAATACTTCGTCACAACAACGGTCAGATAGGATGACAAAGCCTCGCTGCCGTGCCTGCGAAGAGAAAGGGCTCGAAGAGTATCACTATTATCGTGAGTGCCCGAACAAACAAAAATCGCAATACAGCGACAGCAAGAACTCATTGCCGCCTTGCCGTATATGCAAATCACAAGGCGTTAAAGCCAACTATTGGCATCGAGATTGTCCAAACGCCGAACAACTGGAACAAACCGAATCAGACCATTCCTCGCCTTTCGACTCGAATTTCGTCTAAGTGATCAGTACCGTCAGCCGTTCATCACTATTCCCGCAATCATTAATGGCTACAGAACCGCAGCAGTTCCAGACACGGCGTCCACAACAGATTTAATGTCCGCCGACTACGCTTCATACATCGGTCTCCGCATCAACCATCACAGAGGCAAACAAATCCGTGTTGCTGACGGCAAACTTATCAGTTGCGCTTCCGCCAACGCTTACGTGAAGATCGACCACAAGTTACGTCATCTTCCAGTTCTCGTAGTTCCGCTTCAATCTTCTACTCGGACTACCATCTCTCAGCATGTTTCGCATCTGTATCGACACCGCTAACCGCACATCATACGTCAAGCCGAGATCGCCGACTACATCTCCTAAACTTCAGACTCCAGCGCACTCAACGACATCGGATACGCGACCGCAGACATCCATGTTA
This sequence comes from Eueremaeus valkanovi, assembly GCA_034693305.1. NCBI lineage: Eukaryota > Metazoa > Arthropoda > Arachnida > Sarcoptiformes > Eremaeidae > Eueremaeus > Eueremaeus valkanovi. The sequence goes on along the minus strand of JAQIWA010001724.1, from coordinate 3,643 downwards.
CCTAACTCTATGTCATCTGATATGCGACCGCAGACATCCATGACCATTCCAAAACAAATCGATTCCACGCAGAATTCTACGGCAATCAACCCAACACATCCCGGCAATCAATCAGTTAAGCCTGTCCTGACATCAGCGATTACTCGCAGGACCAATGAGCGCAAACAGCAGAGCACAGCCAACAGAAAGGTCAACTATCAGTCCGCTCTATCATCAACCGCGAGTAAAAGGTTTAACAGACATCCGCCACAGCAGTCATGGCAACAGCGCAACGCGCCATCGACCTCTACCCATCATTGCCATCACTACTTGAACCATCGCGACTCCTCCCGACGGTCCAAAGCTAAAGAGGCGGAGAGAGAGCCGATCACGATACCAATAAATCACCCCTGCCCACTCCCCCCCCCGCCCAAGTTCTCGCCGCACACTTTTTCATCCATAATAAGAAATACACAATCATTAATTACTACGTCCCTCCTACCCCTTCTCCCCCCCACCTACACCCCAGAATTCACTCACAGCTCCACACTTCCAAACCCGATCATAGTGGGGGATTTTAACGCCCATAGCCCCTTGTGGCTCAAGACGCAAGCCTGGGACACCAGGGGGGACGCCATCGAAAGTCATCTCGACACACTACCCCTCATGATCATCAACAGCAACCTCCCCACCCGACTGTCCTCTAACTCCCGCCCTACATCCCCCGACCTAACTATCACCTCCACATCTCTCGCTCCCCTACTGCAATGGGAAACCCTTACTACCCTCTCCTCTGACCACCTTCCCATACTTATTTCCATTCCCCTATCCAAACCCCTTCCAACCAATCAACCCCGTTCCTACACAAATTTCAGCAAAGCCGACTGGGGCAGGTTTGCCTCACTGGTTGAACAAGCCCTAGTCGGTTTTAACTCCCTCTCCTACCCTTCCATAGACCTAGCCGAAATTGCACTCCGTTCCCACATAATTAAAGCCTCAAAACTAACCATTCCCTCCGGCCGTAGAACTACCCTCAACCCAGATTTCTCCCCTTCCACTCTCTCTCTCATTCAGACCCGCAATTCCCTTCGCTCATCCCTTCCCCTCGACCGTCCCCCGCCCACAGACATCTCCCTTCAAATTCAGTCCCTAAACAAAGAAATCTCTTCCGAAATCACAGCCAATAAGCAGAGAAGTTGGAGGGAGTTCGTCGATTCCATCGATCGTAGGACATCCCCCCACCTTCTCTGGAACACCATCAAAGCCATCAATAATAATATCCCCTACACACCCCAATCTTATACCCCGTCCCCTTCCCAACATCACACCCTCTCACAAGCCACCTCCCTCATCAAATATTATTCCTCTATATCCCGGCTCCCTCCCGACCCCGCTATTCGCAAAACACTCCGCTCCCTCAAATCCATTCCCCTTTCAAACCCCCACCTTTCACTACTGACGACACCCTCCGCACCATCCGTAGCATTTCCTCATCCAAAGCCATAGGTCCCTGCGGTCTGTCCAACGTGCACTTGAAGCATCTTGGACCGATCGCACTGGCCGCCATTACTTCCCTTTTCAATCACTCCCTCCAAACCTCCCAAATCCCCACTATCTGGAAAACCGCCACAATTATACCTCTCCTAAAACCAAACAAACCCCCCGATTCCCCCTCATCTTACAGACCCATTTCCCTCTTATGCCCCCTATCCAAAGTCATGGAACGGCTCGTGAAAGAGCGAGCTGAACCACACCTACCCCCTCACCCCTCCCAGCATGGCTTTCGTAAAAATCTTTCCACCACCACTGCCCTTGTGGACCTCACCCAAACTGCCCTAAATGGTTTCAATCAGCCCAAACCCCCCACCCGCACCATCGTACTATCCCTTGACCTCTCCAAAGCTTTTGACACCATCCCCACCCATCTATTAATTAATAAACTAATCTCCTCCCCCCTCCCTGCAAATGAAACGCGCTGGATCGCGAACTTCCTCAGGGGTAGGCGTTCCCGAGTCCGTGTTGGGAACACCCTCAGCCCCCTGATGAATTTCCGGAACGGCGTACCTCAGTGAGCTGTCCTATCACCCCTCCACTTTAACTTTTTCACCGCTGATCTTCCCACCCCTCCACCCCCACTCAAAATCATTACCTATGCAGATGACATCACTATCCTCTCCCCTTCCCCTAAACTCCCTACAGCTACCTCAAATCTCCAATCCTTCCTCCCCCTCATCGAATCATGGGCCTCCCACAACCTCCTTACCATTGCCCCACAAAAATCTACCTGTACTGTCCTCACCCCAGACCCTGCCGAATACAGCTCTACCCCCGCCCTCTCCATCCAATCCAATTCCATTCCTGTGACATTACACCCCAAAATATTAGGACTTACCCTCGACCCCAAACTCACCTTCAATACCCATTTCTCCAACACCCGCACTAAAACCTCCCGCCGCCTTAATTCCCTCAAAGCCCTCACATCTGCCTCTTGGGGTCAAGACCCCGAAACCCTCTCTATCCTCTATAAATCCTATATCCGATCTGCCATGGAATACGCTTCCCCTAGCTGGTATCCGTCCCTTTCCCCCACTAACCTATCGTCCCTCCAAACCCTTCAGAACAAAGCTCTCCGTGCCATAACTGGCTGCACACTCATGACACCAATTCACCACCTTCACCATGAAACCCGCATCACACCCCTCAGCACCCATATGGACCTTCTTGGCACCCAATTCTTCGCCAAACTATCTCAACCCTCTCATCCTGCCAATCATCTAACCCTACCTCCCCCTGCCCCCGCAACATGAAAAAACCCCCTCCCAGCACTTCCTCCCCCTCCTTCGTAGATTCTCTAACCCCCCCTCCAATGATATTAACCTCACAATCCACACCCTTCACACAAACTTCACAGCACATGCCATCAATTCAGCTCCCCCTAACCCTGTCCTGAATCACACACCCCCCCTCATTCATCCCTCACACCGTCACTTAAGCCGGAGGCACAGAACTGCCCTGGCCCAACTACGCTCTGGCTACTCCCCCCTACTCCAATCTTACCTCCACAAAATAAATAAAGCCCCCACTGATCTATGTCGTTTCTGCGGGTTGCAGTCCGAAACCACAAATCATCTCTTCAAAATTTGCCCCTCTCTTTCTCACCTTCGCCACATCCATCAAATCACCCCATTTTCACTCTGGAGAGCACCCGAACGCGCGGTCGAGTTCCTCGAGGCCTCAGGGGTGTTGTGAAAAGCCATCACAACCCCGGAGGCAACAACAACAACAACATCACGATACCAATATTCTAGAACATTCTAGTCTTCGCTCTATATCAGAGCGCATGTCATTAAATAGCTTTTGTGTTCGTATCATAAGAGTAGATAATGAATTAAAAGTTCATCGTTTTTAGACTATACTAATATCAATGTATTAGCTCTGACATCAGGTTGAGTAAACTTAATCTTAATGTATAAAAGCCTATTACAGGCAGTTGAGTGTCAACACAATCCTAATGTATTAATGCCTATGATATGAGTTGAGTGAAAACTTGTATTGAGTTAATACCTATCCATAGAAACTAACATAAAAAACAAGACTGATAGCAATATTACGTTAACTCCGCTCCGTAGAATTTTGAGTAATACTGATTTATAGATTCAGCTAC
>JAQIWA010001723.1:0-16659 GCA_034693305.1 Eueremaeus valkanovi | reverse complement strand
TTTATGCCAAAAAACATAGGTTCTGTTTTCAAAACCCTAGGGGGGGGTATTTTGCCAATTTTCAAACCTAGGGGGGGTATTTTGGCTATACCCCCCCCTTGGCCATCCCTAACTTATGAAGTAATTTGAACGTAAGCCAAATTAATTTAATTGTTATTTTAGGTTAAAATATGTTATGTTTACTAGAAATGAATCTTTTCTACATTGTATAAAATTTGCAAGAACAATTAGTTCTTCCTTAAAAATTGTCTCTCGGTGCCTATGAGACCGATTTATAATCATAATTCCGAACAGATTACTCTATTTAAACTCAAAAATCAATTTACAGTTTTCAACACATTTAACAAAATGCTAAATATTTATATTAAAATTGTACAGGGTAAACAAATAAATGTGAAACACATTCATCAATTACTGGCAGTTATTCTTAAAATAAAAACTCAACTATTTTGACAAAATTTTTCAATTTATAATATATTGCACCAAGCACAATTTTCAGCAGCTTTTCATAGCACGTCCGCAATTAAAATAAAAACAAATAAAGGAATATAAGTATTACATAAGATATACAGTGTTTGGATGCAGAAGACGCGTATAAATAGCTCACTCGAGGTCTTAACATAATATAGAGATTATCACTAGAGTTAGACCAACCGACCGGGTTATGAGCGTAAACCCGAAATCCGTAATTAAGTATAGGAATGTCGGCTGAAATCTCATATTCATTAACAGATAATCCAATTCTATTCGATTCGTTAAAATAGATTGTTTCGGATAATTCTGCTGCGCCCAGACTATAGGTATCGATCGGTGGCCAGACTTCAGAGCTGTCAATAAATAGTCTGATTATTCCGTTTTCATACGAGTAGTTACTAATAACGGGCACCGGCGGTAAGTTTCCAACTTTTACTTCAAACACATGGACAGCCTCTCCAATAATATTCGACGCTTTGCAGACAAAAATGTTTTTATTATTTTTGATGTCATCTGTACTGTCGTATTGAAGACTTAAATTATTTTCATTTTTGCGAACATCAGTAATAATTCGAATAGCTTTAAATTCAAGGTATGTATCATCTTGATCGTACCACTGAATATCTGCATCAGGGTATGCGCTTACACGACAGGTCAGGTTCACTTCAAAAAGTCCTTCTGTTTTGGAGACCCAGATCAAACTTTCAATGTCTGCAGCAAAGCGTGGCTTATATTCAACGCTTAGATTGAAATATAATCTCTGGAAGTCTTCCTTCAGAAACGGGTTGTTATAAAACGCGTGACATATATAAACCCCTGTATTATCTTTAGTCAAATTCTTTATTAGCAACGTACTTTTAATGGTGAACTTATAGGCCGTATAATCATCATAAAAATCATAATGATTGGCATTAATAACCTGTTTATTATAAAACCACATAAGTTTTGCATCATTTGATCCCCGGTCAAAATTAGCCAAACATTCCATGTTATAATTTTGACCTCTCTCATTAACATCGAACTGATTAACGCCGGCCATAACAATAGGTTCGTATACTTTAAGTTCAAATGTTTTCGATTCCATCACTTTATTACCTCTGGTAAATTTACAAGTATAAATTCCAGCATGCTTCTTTTCATGACCCTTTATTATTAAATCGACCGAGTTGAATCTTCTCTTTATTAACAATGCACTTTCATTATTAATCTCAATATTACCCGGCCTATACCATTGCAACCTGGTATCTTTATTATCATAATTTCCAAAACATGTAACATACAAAATTGCATCCCGGTTACTTTTTGATAAAGTAACTAGCTTCTTTGGCCAAACGTTCAAGCCTGATGATAATTGTATGCTTGAAATAATGAGAATTATTAAGAAGAAAATCTTGCTTAAACTCATTTTGTAGTTGAGACTAATTTTGAGCCTAAACTTCACAATCGATGTGAGAATTATTGATTCAATGCTTGAGATTCACATTCTTTGCCTGAATTTACTTAATTTCAATACAAACAAAATATTAGCAGAGATGCGGAACAGGGGGTATAAAGTTCTGGACAAATATTCTTTATCTATCATTTTTTAACTTGTTCCTTAATGCATCATTCATCTTTTCAAATTAAATCTAATCTTGCATCTAATTTGATATTTATTCACAATCATGATTTGACCCAGTTGAATGAATTTTCTTTTTATTTACATTGCTGTATACATCCAGGTTCATTAGCAAACATGAAAATTTTTAAAGTGGTGACCAAGGTCTTCAAATTTATTTAATCTTCTTTAAAAAATGAAATAATCTTGATAAACTTAAATTATTCAGTGCCTATTTAAATCGCATTGAGCTAATTATACATATCCTGCTAGGTAAATTTATTTAGAATATTCAATTTGGTTATTATTTAGTTAACATTGAATTACCTTGCGCATATCTTGTCAATTGAAAGTAAACGTGAATTTGAATAAATTGAATGTAAGCCAAATTATTTTAAACATAGTTTTAGAATAAAATAAACTGAAAATAGTCTTATTTTTAGTCTTACCCTATTCACGCGCATACACCGGTATGCCGTGATAAAGTGATGCCGATATATTCGAATTATAACGGCATGCAAATTTAAAACTAGATTCTTTTATAAATTATGCTACCCAGTTTATTTTGCTTGGATTGCAGTTTATTTTTTCCCTAAAATATTAATATAGTGAATAAAAAATAAAAAATAATTTATAAAAAAAATTCAATTAATAATTAATTTTGAATAATAACAACAGAATAACAATTAGAATTAGTTTGAGCTCAGGTTAAAACTAATTTTTTTTGTTCTACAGGCCTATAAATCAACTAATTATGAGTCTTATTGCAAGCTTATAGCCTGTTATTGATTTTACATTGTTAAGCAAGGACTCATTCATTTTAGGATTCATTTTAACCAAGGGAGCACCAGGTAGACTGACCAATAGAATAGAGCTATAAGGATTATTATTGACCCTGGTTATTTGGAAAAATAATTATTAAGATTTATATTCGAAAGTTTTTCACTTTTTTTTAACTCCGACTAAGCACCTGGCTATATCGATTTTGATCGATAATTTTATACTTCAGACTCTGAAGTTCAGAGTATAATAATAAATGGCATAAAATTAAAATTCAAATATTATTAGCTTAAAGACCAACTTATACCGCATTATTGATTTCACATAACATTGTTCCGCAATGACGTAGATTCAATTGTCTTTAACGCTGGGATAGCCAGGTAGACTAACAAATATCATTATGAGACATATAATTTGCCCAGGACACTTTTAGAAAAATAAAGTTAATCGGAATTTGATGCAATATATAGTAATCAATTTAATTGCCAAATAGTACCTGGCTATATGAAAAAATATAATTTTGATCGATAATATTATTCTCAAGTGAAAACTACGTGTACACAATTATTATAGAGACTATAATCTTCAGCCAACTCACCAATAATTGAAGTTTATTGCGTAAAAAGCGTTCATTTTATTCGACTTTTTAGTGTAAATATATTTTAGATTTTTTGTTGAATAGAAAAAAAAATAATAATATTTGTGAACAGAATTAAAATGAAAAGAGTGTCGAAACTGATTATAATTCAGAACAGATGGGCTGAAAGGAAAGAATGGATTGATATAATAGAGAGCTTTACTGTCAATTATTATGTGATACCGTCGGCCAGTATTGATGACTACATTAATAAAGTCATTCATAAGAAGCGAATCATTGAATTCATTGCAATTTATTCGTTAGTATTCCTATCAATGATCAGATATTTTCTCTCAAATTATGTATCAATACATTTGCGTTCGTTTGTGTCGGATGCAAATTGTTATGTCGGTCGACCTAGATTATTAGGTAGTGTAATGATCCTTGGATCTTTTATTGCTATACTGGATGGCATATATAACGCCTATAAAGAGAGTCGAAATGAATTTTATTTATTGGATATGTTATACGACATTAAAATGGGTTTAATAGACATTCGCATCAGTTATGAGAATCGGAGAAAATTAAACATAAGAAGCAATCGATCGGTAAAATACTTGTTATACCCCACGTACTATCTGCTTATATTCGTCACATTCTTCCTAATAATCTTACCCACATCAATTATGGCATACTTTGATGAATCCATGAATTTTTCAATGATAAGTATAATATTCTGGAACATCTGTTCACTGGTTTGGTGTCAGCAAATCTATGCTATGATGTGTTCCGGCTTTTTCACCGGCTTTTGTTTGGCTCTCTATTTGAAGTACGCTTTTAAAGAAGTCAATCAAGAAATATGTGTTTGTCTTAAGTTCGGAAATATTAATGGATTAATGAAAGCAATCGATAGACACAATAGAGTTCGCAAAATAACACAACAACTGAACGAAAATACAATCTGTTTTTGGCAATTCGTCTTGTATTACACAATTCCCCCGGTCTTTCATATACTTTTATACCTTGCTCATGAAAAACAAACACTTCCAATAATACGTCTAATTTCTGCTGTAATAGCGACCTGTCTTCTATTAGCATTCCTGGCCGGCAGTCTCATTATTATACCCCTTTCACAATTTGCACATAAACCACATTCTCTTATACACTGTTTTCTAACACAACTTAAACCCTCTTTGAGATCAAGACTCAAAATAATGTCATTCATCGAAAAGCTATCCGGAAATGACATTGCATTCTCTGTTTGGGACTTATTTCCAATGAATTCCTACGAATACTACGAATTCACCAGAAATGCAATTATGAGTTATTTTCTTATTAGAACACTATTCGATGACTACTATTTAAACTGAACTGTCTTGTTCATTTATACACAACAATGTCCTTTTAATACATTGATAATAATTATGAAATCAACTTGAATATTTATATAATCGTTTATGAGATGAGATGAGACGAAAAATTAGAACAAATCACAAAAAAACTTTAGTTTTTTAATTTATTTCAATTTTGATGTATTCCTAATCGTGTTAATAGTTGATCTTGGCAGTTTCCCGAAAGATGGCCCGAAAATTAAAATGTTTATTAATGTATACTAGGTTGTTCAATGAGCATTATATGAAAGCTACGATATTTTAATTAATAGAATTATTGTCTGTGTATTACAGTCTGTATTTGTGTAAATGATTTTATTTGACATTCATATGAATTACATATTTGTTATAACAAAACATAATTTTATAAAAAATAAGTTTAGATTTAAGTTTGAATTATAACAACAGAATAGGATATAATGAGTGCCAGACATGAGATGAATGTATTTGTGTTTATTTGAAACAAATTATATGCAGAGAAACCGATCTCTCGTTTCAGATCTTTTAGTTGAAGAATGATCTGTCGATCGGATGATGAATAGGGAGTCGATTGGGAACTGGTTTTTATGTCTTCTATTCTTTTGATCAGTTTTTGCAAACTTTTTGGTATTGTATCGCAAATCAGACAATGAATGAAAAGCATAAATAAAACCATAAATAGTATGAAAGCATTGCTTAAATATCTTTGGTCTGAATTCATCGCTAACTGACAGACAGTTGAGACACAGAATACCAGATTGAATACAAGTGCAAAAAGCAAATAAACCGATACATACATAGCGGCTATCGAATACTTGAACCGATTTATGAATACTATAAACATATTTATAAATCGTTTCCATATTTGCATTGATTTTCATTTCAGATATATATACCTTTTGTTTTGGATTCTTTTTGAATTTTTAGATAAATGTCCTGGTTTCAAATAGGTTTCAAATGTCCTGGCTACCAATTGTCGTGGAGGAATATTTAAAAAAATTACTTTTCAAAAAGAACTTTGCTCTTCAACTGGTGAGCAAGGCAGTATTATTTTTGCTCATAAACCTATTTTAAATTTAAGTTCAATTATTTTGCTTTAAATATAATAAAAAGACTTAAATTAATTAAAAGTAATTTATTATAACATTCAGTCAACCGATTCATAAGAAATTCAAGACATAATAAAATGGACTTATATTACATTATTATATCCTTTTCGATATAAAATCTCTCTTTAAACATATGGTATTGTGCACTGCACCAATTTTAGCATAAGTTCTATCGGCTTTCTGCAGGATCAATTTGATTCTATATTGTTTTCGATTTATTCTTACAGTTTTGAAAGCTAATTGCCCCGAATTTTAGTAGTCATGATTTTTCTCTTAATTTGGCGTTTAACAAATAATTTGAATAATGAGTAGAATAATGTTCTGATGGATGAAAATATTTTTGAATATTGAATTTGATATTATTTTTAATAATTATTTGAAATTAATTGATATTGTTGTGTAGTGGGTAGTTTCCGGGCTCTTCCTAGCCTAAACTTCAAAAATGAATGACTTGACTCACAGTTATCAATGACGACACAGATTTCAATGATTTTACTCACAGTTATCAATGAGTTGACTCACAGCCAACTTAAACTAAATGAAACATGTGCTGACGTATTCTTTTTGATACATGCTGTAAATCAATTGCTTATTCATATCCATATCATAGTTATTGAAAGCTAACAGACTTATGCTGAGAATCGAAAAAATAAAGTTATTATAAGAACTGTAAAAGACATCAAAAACTATTCAAATTAAATAGATTAACAATGGATTCAATGACCAGAACTGAGAAATGTATTATACTAAAGTTGTTTCCCCTTTTTCGCATAGTTTTAATTAATTAAAATTAAACAAATTTAAACAATTTTTGAATGTAAAACATTTTCAATATGATGGCCAGATCTTTTGACTACAAGCCGGCACCGGTATTTCCACGATATCAATGCGTTTGTGATTTTGGCCATCGATAGTTTCCGCCATTCATGTTTGGTTAGTTTCCAGAGTTCATCAATAGTGCGTGGATGATGTTTCCAAAGTGCTTGTTTTAACAAATCAAACACACAAAAATCCATCGGGGCTATATCTGGACTCTTCACTGGAATATCTCGTTTAGGAATAAAATTGATTTTATATTTTTCTTTCAATTTCTGTAATGTTTGGGTAGTTTTAGCCCAAAAGTGTGAAGACGCCCGGTCTTGATGGAACCAAACATATTTGTGGTCTTCTTTACGGTATAATACGGTACATTCTTCGAATAGTAGTCAGAATTGATTTTTACATTTTTCTTAACTCTAATTAGTCTTAATTTTCCTAAATATGAAACTGCGGCCACAATCATGAAACCATTCGGGTACTGTTCACGTATTTTCACATAATGTTTGTCATCTGTTTGTCTTCGGTGAACATAATATATAGCTCTCTGTCCACCTGTATTAGACATATAAATATAGGCCTCATCGAGAGTGACAACATATTTATATCGATTTTTGGCCAAATATGACTCATACAGCCGGCGGGCGACAGTCTTTCGTTGATTCATTTGATTTGCATTAAGTGAATGAACTTTAGTTTTTTTCTTAATTTTTTTGTCTAAATCTTTGTTAATTATAGTATTAACTGATTTGGGACAACATTTCAATTTGATTGCCAATGACCTTTGTGTCGGTGGGTTTTCTTTTTCCGTTTCCTCATTCACAAACCTAATGTTCTTTTCGTTACGCACCCGAAGTGGTCCTCTTTTTTTCGGTGAAACAGCAATTTCAGCGGTTTTTTTACTTTTTTTATAAACTAAATTCAATACTCGACTAACTGTGGACTGATTCACATCAATTCTATACTTTTTAATGTCCTCACAATCATTGGCTGGCTATATACTTCGCCGGAAAGTAATCTAATATAGTCGTCGCGACCGCACGGGTTTAAACCAATTTATGACATTATTTTGTAAACAATCAAAACTGATATAAATAGTTCAATGAATAGGCTTTCATTTGATATGTAATATATATCAATGTGATTGGTATTAAAATTTTTATTACAGTTCAAAAACTATGCGAGAATGAGGAAACAACTTTCGTAAATTCATAATTATTATAATAATATTATATTTATTTTGAAATCTCAAATATTCTTTCAGTTATTCAAGAGGCAAAGGAACGTCATGAAAGATATCCCAGGCTTTTTCCACTGCCACCATTGCAGACACCATTCCCAACACACGTCAATTCTTTCCATTTCACAGAAGAAAAGAAAGTGGTTTAATGGCAGGACTGGTTCGAAGATTGCAGCCTCATATCTCATGACCGGTTCGATCACATGAAGAGCGTGGTCCTATTTTCAGCAATGTTCTATTCCGGGTAAACGGAATTGGATCGATACGAGAATCTGACAAAGATGATGCTAAGCTTCTTCGTAATGGACGACCACAGCGAGACTTCTTGGGGTGACGTATATTACGATGAGCAAAGCTCCCTGGATGTTTATGGCCAATTCAATCGTATGTTTGATAAATTGGTATCAAAGGAATTCATTTCGATGACTGGCTTCGAGCCATACATACTGGCCATATATGCCGTATTTGAGTCGGTTTGCTCTCAATATAATGAGAGACAGAAGCACCGTCTGGTTGAGTGTTGGAAGCAATACATTGAGGGCTATAATGAAGAACAGCTTGTAATCCGGGATGAATTTATATTTGAAAGTGTAGAGCAGATGGAAAAGGTAAGATATTAGCAGATAATACATAGTATCAAAATCGCAAAAATACCCTTCTGAGATTTGATTGCTACTGACTTGAGTACTCTCATTCCGGTACTTCAAGCCGGGTTTTGTTCGCCATTTTGCTTGCATCCGGTTAATTTTATCTTCCTGAAACCAATATAGAGTGGCTTTACATAAGCGCTAAGTGATGTCCTATAGGTCAAGTGATTTTTCAACCCTCCAATGCGTACACATGTCTACAACCAAGCTTGTTTGAGAACAAAGTCTCTCTTAGGGTTGTATTTTAGAAACTATCACAAAATTGAGGTTAATTACACTCACATTACTGTCAGATGTAAGTTTGCTTCCCTTAAATATTTGCTTGATAGGGACTATTAACCTGTGATGTCCTACAATATCATTAATCTACTTATAGATCAGGGTCAAATCAGTTGGCGCCATTCCAAGTATTCAATTCATTGAAAACGCCGATAATATATGTCTGGACGACAAGCATTGGGTGGACCCCCGTTTACAACGACTCATGGATTTAATTTCTATGAATTGTGTCTATTCTAATGACATCTTTAGTTTTGAAAAAGAAATCAAACAAACCCAGGACATCCCGAGCGTATTTTCAATCTGGTTGCGCTCTTCCATCTATTGGAAAAGTGTACTTATGCTGAAGCGATGGATAAAGTAGAAGCAAAGTTTGCTGAGAACAATCGTCAAATTCAAATGGTACTTGATCATATTAACAGTGATCAAGCGAGCAGTAAGTCTCTGAAGGAGTTTGCAAACAAAGCCATATATATTGGAAGTGGTACATTAATCGGACAGTTAGTTTTGGATCGCTTTAATATACCGTTAAATATATAAGATTTGCTTAAATTTTTATAAATATTATTATTTATTTAATTAAAATTTAAGAGAAATTTATGAATTATTGACTTATTTTTTTATGTAACGATGTATTGATGAACAGCTCAATGAAAACTGAGCACTTGATATCTTCATATAATTTTCCTAAAACTATCAGCAAATTAAAAATCGAAAAACAAAATGGGCAAGGGGGGATATTAATATAAGTTTAATTGTCTTCAATAAACAATATAATCTGTTTTTTGTTCAAAGTAATAACCAGAAAAACTATGATCTATTAATATAATTCTTTATCAAGGTAAATGTTTTTATATTTATAATTATACTGGCGTATTTATTTAATTTGACACATCACTGCATCACAATGGGCATTCAAGAAATAATAAATAACTAAATTAGTGAAGTCTTATGCATAGCGGACGCCTTACAGTCTGTGATTTTCTCAGCTATACTTAAAGTGCAATAAAGGATTTGAATATAATGTTACTAACAATGAATATATTGTTTGTGAATATCAAATACAAATTCAATCAAAATATTTAAACAAATATTAATTGCATTCAAATAAGGTGTAGCCGCAGAATGAGAGGGGTATTTATGGAGCTGTACGACAATTCATTGTCTATATCCGAAATTTTTATTATTATTATTGAGTGCAGAGCTCTAGTATTTTTTCTATATTCTCGATTGAGGTACCTTTTGCACCCTGTGCACCCTTAAGGCTTGCCTATAATAAAGTATAAGCAGATACTTTGTGACCACATTTTTCTTTTTCATTACTTACAAACATTGAATGAGTTGATTGGGTTTAAAGGAATTGATATCTTTTCTCACACATATGTCTTATGTCTTCTCATTTTTAATATATAAATAAAATAATTCTTTGTTAAAGAAATTCAAAGCAATTATTCCAATCTATACTATAAATTAAAATGTTTTTAATCACTTTTTTATACGAGTGGTTATTTAGCCCGGTCGCTTTTTTAGTGTATTTTTCACTAATCGTTTATTATCTCGTTAATTTTTATGTAATGGTCCTCAGCTTCCCACCTGGACCATTCCCATTGCCAATAATTGGCAGCTTATTGTGTGAGTATAACTTGAAAATGATCTTAAAATTCAGATCACGATGATTAATTGACCTGATACTATTTTAAGCCTTTCGTAATTATAATCATCATTGGATTCTCGAAATATTTAAAGTGTATAAAAGATATGGTCCTGCCTTCACATTATGGATTGGCCCGACACCATTAGTTTTAGTAAATGATCTGAAATTATCGAAGGATACATTTAACAAGATTCATTTCTCCGGAAGACCTGAGACTGCTTTTGGTGAGTTTATTTTCAATCAGGAATTTGCGAGGTGCTTAGACAAATGCGAGGTGCTGAGTTTTAAAATTGGTCAAATCCCTTCCATGTCTTGAGTGCTACACGCCTTCCACTTTCTCGCCTGTCTTAAACCGAAAATGGCGCTCAGCCGGGTGAGATCTTTTTTCCTTCAGAAATGTGTATGGATTTATAGGGCAGTGGTGAGGCTAGAATGTCCCCGGGCAGTCAGAACAAGGGTCAAGGAATTCGGTAGTGTGTGTATGACTAACAACAAGTTGCACATAAGGACAGTTCAGATGTATCCTTAAAAGTGTGACCCTATCCTCCCTGTCATATCTCTAAATGATGGCCTGGTTGAAATCCCCGGCTGTACAGAAAAAACCCATGGGCAAGAAAGAAGAGATATTTTTTGCACAGGTACTAATTTCAAATAATATACTATTAATTTGTTCAAGGAAACTGTTTCAACAACGATAAACACAAGGATATCGCTTTCAATGATGGTCCCAGCTGGGAAAGTTTACACAAGGTTGCTTATACAGCTATAAGGTTTGTACTAGGACAACCTGGATGAAAATCATTTGTAAATAAAGGTGATTTGGGATAATGCCCAAGTTCAATATATTGAAATGTAATTCGAGCTACATTATTCGACGTTATCGTCCGATGAGCTAGGATGAATGGCAATAATTGAATGTATTGACATGTTATTCCAATTTTTTCAACGATCAAGTTGATATTCATGAAGTGAATAACTTGATAGATCGACATCTGGTTAATAAGAAAATCTTAAAAATAGCATCCATTTAATTTTCTTATCAAGTTTTAAGTCTGAATATTATAAAAATTCTTTTATTTATTAGAAATTATGCGAAAACAGATAAGTTGTGTCAATTGGTCTGCGATTGTGTCGACCAAACCGTCGCAATAATTGAAATTAAGGAAAGCATTGATAAGCCATTTGTGGCCAACGATTATATTTACAATATTTTCGCCAACATTATTGGTTCATCTCTTTTTAGTAAAAGGTACGTGCTTGGTCAATGATCTTGAATATATTATAATGGTTATGACCATGTTACAGATTTAATATAGAAGATGAGGAATTTATCAAG
Source organism: Eueremaeus valkanovi (assembly GCA_034693305.1). NCBI lineage: Eukaryota > Metazoa > Arthropoda > Arachnida > Sarcoptiformes > Eremaeidae > Eueremaeus > Eueremaeus valkanovi. The sequence goes on along the minus strand of JAQIWA010001723.1, from coordinate 4,780 downwards.
CATAAATATCTAAGCACAGACTACCTGGTTGAATTAGGGAACAGAATTTTTCTATGGGAATTGGTACCTATCCTAAGATATTTCATGAAAGATCCTTTGATTAAATACCGGCAGAGTTTGGACGAAATGGAAATTAATTCGAGGAATATATACGAATCGCATAAGCAATCATACGATAAGAAAATTCAACGGAATTTTTGTGATATTCTGCTTAAAGCGAAAATAAAAGCAATAAATGACGAGAAAAAACACGCACTTTATCTGAATGACACTGACCTGTCATTTGTATTGAATGACTTATACATAGGTAATCTCAAGTACCTTGCCTTGATTATTTTGAATAAATGTATTTTTGTGCCTGTCGTAACTAAAGCTGGCGTAGAAACTACCCAGACAGCATTCCAATGGACTATCTTATACCTGGCTTATTATCCTGAGTGCCAGAAAAAGTTGAGGACTGAGATCAGTGATGAGATCGGCGACAGAAGGCCAGTACAGGTCGATAAACATATCCTGGATTATGTGATGGCATTCATATCGGAAACGTTGCGAATTAGGAATCCATTACCGATCGGTGTACCCCATAAGGCGACTTCGAATAGTAAAATAGGTAGATGAGTTTTCCAATATTTGCACTATCTAAAATTGCAGTGAGTTTTTGAAACATTGCAGGGGGATTTAGAATACCAAAGGGAACGTTAGTGATTAGCAATCACAACTGCATCTTGATGGATGATCAGCAATGGCATAACCCTGACCAATTTTACCCAGAGAGATTTTTGAAAAATGGAAAATATGTCGATAAGAAACCGGGTGCATTTGTTCCGTTTGGCATCGGTAGACGTGCTTGTCCTGGAGAAAAAATGGCGATGGCTGATCTGTTCTTGGTTCTTGTCAGATTTTTACAACAAACCAGCGAATATGAAATATTACTTGATGACTCAAAAAGTAAAGAGGAGGCATTGGATCCAGATCCTGAATTTTTATATTTTCAGTTTCCAAAGAAATTTAAAATCATTCTAAAGAAAATAGTTTAGAATCAAAGATGACTTCTAATTGATGTCATCAATGAAGTCATTCTCATATTAATTAATTCACAGCCAGATTAGCAAATAATAAAAATTATTATTTGAAAAGCTAATCAAAAATTTATTTTAGACTAACATGGTTAGATTAATTACATATGAAACAGTGTAAAACTTTATTTGAAACTTGGCCGATTGAAATTAGTTCATTGATCAAACATTACTTAATTTAGATTCTCATTTATAAATTGAAATATAATTGAATCAAGGATGCCGATATTTATAGGCAAGTAGCATAGTGACAAGTACATATTATTGATAAAATTTTCAATATATGCAATCCAGGTGATTCAATTTTCGTCTATCAATGAATATTGCATTGATTACAGTTGTCAGAATAGCGAAGATCATTTAATACTTTGGCATAAGTTTAGTTCTATTTAGCTATTTATTTGATAACACAATCAATCTTTGATTTGATGCACAATTTACTGATTCGTCTGATCACTTGAGTCGGATCACATTTACAGCAAACAAAATATTAGAAACAAAACTAACAGTGAATTCACTGCTGGAATCGAAGCGAAAAGTTATTATTAAAATAATATTCGATAGGAATGGCTATGAATTCGACACAACTTATTGGAAAACATTTTTAGACGAAAATAATAACAATTTAATTATAATTAATAACGATATCGATTGTAATGCAAGTTATTTGAAAGCAATCGCATGGATGGCATCCTATGCTAAACAAGCTATGGGTAAATGTGCCGACGGCTCACAACTGACCGATAAGTTGGCCAATACATCAATCTATTATAGTTTAAGCCCTAAATTCACAGAATATGTTAAGTAATAGATTGTTTGAATACTTGGAAAAAACTTTTAATTTATTTACAGAATATCTCCAAGACTATATAAGCAATACATAGAATTTTAGGAATTCGTACAAGTTCAATTGATAAATAGGAGATGGTTAAGTTTTGAATAGATATAAAGAGATATAGACGACTAAATTACCAATAGATGACCAAGTCTAAAAGACACAACTAACACCTAGAGCAATCATACTCATCAAGTACATGTGCGCAGTGAAGTATTAATTGTGTTTGTGGTGCCAGATGTGCAAGGATGTGCTAGTATTGCTGTTGTGTCTTTTCAGATAGGTACTCTGTACAATTTAAAATATAAGCTCAATTTACTGGACTACTCAACGACCCGGATTAATTTTATTTAAAATCGAAAATATATAAGGATTTAAATAGTAGTTCAGTTGTTTGGCATATATGAAGTCGTAGTGATTCCAGAGATCCCAACCTATTGTTTGAAATGTCAGTAAAGGCACTGAAATATAATGCAAATAAAGTTAATTTTTGAGATTTAGATGAAAATAATTATTTTACCCGTCAGTCTTGAAATAAGTTCTTGAGTGTAGTTCATCGAAACGTAGTCGTTATTGCTTTGAATTATTGCCATATATTTTGATTTTATTCTTTCTAACGGATAGTCCGGATTGATTTTCGAACCATATCTTTTCATGTTTTCATCCGGTCCATAGTTGAACTGGGCAAATCGGCTGATATTAATTGTTTGAACAGGTATCCTTGTCGAGGTCAAATCAAATAGTCTGCCCAAATATACGGGAAACCTATTCTATAGATAAAATTTTTATAATAAATGAAATAAATTAGTAATTAATGGATTGCGTGACATAGGGATGTGCAAGGTCCAAAATGTTTAAGGCTAATTTGAATTTTTTTCCAATTGAAAGTTGGCCCACAATTGTTCGCCTACCTAGGGGCCCAAACACCAATTCCTATAAGCCCATTTCAAAAAGATGATTTTCAAATTTTTTGTATGCCCCCTTGCGCATACATAGTATATAAGATATTTGAGAAGTGAGTAAACAATACTAACGATGTCGAGTTGAGATATGTCTGAATTGATTGCTTTATCCCATAGTTTAGCAGCAAATACATTAATAATGGGATTATGTGCGAGAAAAGTACACAGTTGTTTTTGGAAATCTTTTGGTAAACCAGCCGGATTAGTTTTATCTCTATCGATAGTGAATAAATTCATAAAATTATTTAACCACTAGGTCCACTTTTATCACAACACTGCCTAACAACCTCTAATTATGAAATTAAAATTACACAAAAATTATTGATTTTACTGTATGTCTGAAATAACCCCGAGTTGTTAATTGTCAAACTAAACTCTATAGCATGCCTTAAAAAGATACATGGATGAAATATTCTAATAAAATAATATAAACCTATTCTAAACATAAGATTTTTAACTTTTGTGTCTTTGACTGCAGTTCACTAATATGTGTAATTATTGTAATCAAAAGAAAATACTTTGTTTATTGCACTGTTAAGTGCAAACCAATCCCCCACCTCTTGAATTTGGAACTGAAAATACTACATTTGTTTGAGTCGAGGTATAAATGTCATAGTCATTTATAACCGTGAATAGATCTGTGATTTACTCCAGTTGATAACTTAAATATTAAGTTGAAAATAAGTTGAATTTTTGAATCAAAGCAATTGAAAAGAAAATAAAATTTTCCACTGGATGATCAACTTATCAAATGAAGTGGATCACAAATCTATTCATGGTTACAAATGACTATGACATTTATACCTTGACTCAAACAATTGTAGTATTTTCAGCAATTCAAGAGGAGGGGGATTGGTTTGCACTTAACAGTACACTATGTCAAAAATTTTAGGGTCTGCTCTATAGTATTTAAGCAAGAGCAGACACTATTCATTACTTCAACAAACGATCCGATAAAAGGGACCAAAATTCGCTGTGGTGTACCAGGTACATTGCTGCAGATAAGGCTATGTGAGGTCTAATGTATTGTTCAAACTCAGGCTTTAATGCAAGCAATGCAAACATCATTGCGTTTCCAAAAGAGTGACCAATAAATGTGAGGTTTTCTGTAAATAAGATGAATCAAATTATGCCTAGCTCATTTAACAATAAATAATAATCGCAAACTTTTTTCTGTATCATGTAGTATATATTTGACCACCGCTGGGATATCATATAAAGCCATCTCAGTCAGGGTGAAATTCCAAAAGACTGGATCTGATTTTGAAAATCAAATTATAATCAATGGTGATTTCTCAGCATTTGCAATTGTTAGGCTGGAAAGTATACTCTCGGGTTTGTTTCCCAAAGAATGTAGCGTTAATATTACCTGGGTGTGAATTTAAGTTAATTATGAAATGGAAATTTTAAACTAAAAAGAACATAAAAACAGTAACAGAGGAGGGGGTGGGGATTGGAGACAAAACAATATACTCCTCTTTTATATCAAGATATTGATAAATATAATGCAGGTAAACAATTTTCGTTTAAAAATTGGAAGGGGGAGAAATCAAGTCTAATGAAAAAAATGAATCGAATAGAAAACAGAGCAAAATGCAGACAAATCTCATTCCAAAAATTCAAAATATCTAAACAAGCTTAATATTTAAATATTATCGCCACTTTTCTTACCTCCCTGAACATTCCCCCAGTCTATGAATTATTGGATTAGAGATTAGTAGCAAATTCTTACAAATATTTTGAAATGATTCCGGTTATCAGAAATTGTGATGCCTGCTTTTTACATCGATTACCTGTTATTTTAAGCCTTAAATGTTTGTTTGAATACGAATTGCCTCTACTGTTGGCTAACCAGACGTCATATCCACACGAAGACAGTGTGAATCCCAGAGTAGACGTATAGTTAG
>JAQIWA010001722.1:0-16664 GCA_034693305.1 Eueremaeus valkanovi | reverse complement strand
ATTTAATCGATTTGAATGATATGATAGAAACGAATTCATTAACCGATAAGTCATTCATAGATTCTCAACGATTAGAAGTTATGACAACTCTTTCCTCAAACATAAACAAATCGATAAAGTCTTCGAACGAAGACAAAGCCAATGAATTGAATGAGATTTAATACAACTTCTAATTTAAATTATTTTCAATGCTTTTAAATATAATAAATGTCATATTTATGTTCTCTTATGTATATATTTTATTTTTAATTGAACTAGATCATCTGAAAAATACTAATCAACAGAGATTATCTCTTCCAACTCAAGGAAACAATCTTTTCTGGTTTAAAGTTTGGGGATTTTTGTAAAACTATATACTCCTCTTTAGTGCGAAAGTGGAGTTATAAATAATCCTGATCAACAAGCAATATATTAATAGTACCAATTAGAATTTCTTCAGTTGAAGGATCATTAAAAAGTGGTTATTGAGCGGTGTAGTTTACAACAGCATGCCGAAGGTCCACTGTTCAGAAGGGTGCAGGTGAAATATTTTGGATTTTTTGGTGAGGGCCGGAAAACATCGGATCAATTATTTGATTGGCCTCCCGTTCGCATCGCTGGCTCAAAATAATTTTTATTATATCATATAAGGCCTGGCAGGGGCGCACTGCCTAGTGTTGGCCGCACATTCATGAAAGTTAAGCAGCACTGAGACCGGTTAGCACTGAGAGGGAGACCACCATCGAGTCCTACTCCAGGCCGAAAAATGTGTCTGTACTGTCAGAGCCTAGAGAATTCCTACGGACCCTCTCACGGAAGATCAGCTTATGTTGAGTGAACCGGGTTCTTTATAAACATTAATAAATTCAAATTCAAATATTTTCTTAACTTATATAACCCTGTTCCCTGTTTCCACTTCCTTGCTCACATGATTCTATGTGAATGCATTAGATGGCACTCGAATAGAGTAGCATTGGTCACATTTATTTAAATATTTCACATAAAACAATTTCGGTAGTATTAACCTGGTGCAAATGGAGCAACAGATGTAGTAACAAAAATCCAGGTGCTATTTGTTATTCAATCTCATTAATGACAATAATTAATAATTGATAAGACTTTGTGTTTTGGGAACAAATAATTTCATAACTAATAAAATGATTGGAATTCACGTAAACCTAATTGTACTCACATTTAGTGTTTCCTCACTTCTGGCTGCAATCGAAGCACCCGAATCAAACTCAAGGTTAACTGTTCCGACAACTATTGATGACACTGTCAACAGGGATGCCGATGCGTCGACAACTGCTGTAGGAAAGGAAGATAACAACAATGTGAGCCAGGCTCAAATTCAAGCCTCACATGGATCTGATCCGAGAGAAGAGCAAACAGAGTCGACAACAGAATTCATATCAATAGTCAATACGGAGTCAACGGTTTCGAACCCGAAGTCTGGTTCACCCAAACCTCCGCACCGGTCGTCTCCATTGATTCCCTGGAGAATTCCGCACAAAATACCGGCAAAATTTTGGAAACCAGCCTTAAGACCCCGACCATCGTTCAGTTGGATGAGGCCGGGCAAACATCCTGCTCCTCACCCTGCTCCAAATGTCAATAATCCTTTACTTAGTTCTTTCAGTATCGATGACTCGGAGCCGACTGCAGACGAGGTCTTATCGTCTGATTTATTCGACATTTCATCGATTGAATGGTTTAAAGAAAATCCGATCTCAGGTGAACTGAAGCCGACGGATATGGAAATACATTTGGAAATTAATCCAGTCCTCAAACCAAATGTATTGCGTCCATACGGACAGTATCCATGGCTACCCCCTTGGTTTATAGCGAAACCCTCTGAAATATATACTTTTGAAGAGGAAATCATTCATCCGATCAAAGATGAAATCGAATCAAGCGATCAGTTGGTGATAATGGATAGTATTGTGCCCTTAAATCAAGTCAAACCATTAATACCCAGTCAAGTAAACTTGGACAATTCTGGAATAGAATCTGGGACACAGTCCACTCAAACTCTAAAAACTGATCCATCAATTGGCGGCGACATAGAAACTGAACTAAAGACGAATGAAGTGAACAATGTTTTGGAGAATAAGAGTCAGACAAACAATGCGAACAAATTGACTGAAATGCCGGATCAGATCAATTCAGATGAGAGTCAAAAATCTGAAAACAACAGAGATTTCGCATTCAATAGAAAAGATCTTTTATCTGAAATGTCTAAAGAATTTAAAGATCTTTCTTCCGAACAATTATCCGAATTGTTTGATGAAATTTTCAATAAAGAATATCCAATCAATGATATCGTTTAACACAACTTATCTGAATATCTGATTATATTTGTTAACAAATTTCAAAATTCAAATAAATTAGAATTTAATGTCTTTTATATTTGATATAAATGAATAAAATCTTGATATATACCCACCTCTAATACTGTAATATTTTTGATTCTAAAATATTTTAGTGTCTGGATGACTGAATCTGTAAAAAGTAGATTGTTTAATTTGAGTGAATTCTGTAAAATGTTTGCCAGAACTGAATGACACACTTTCCCCAATAATCTAATCTGGTTTATTTGGCTATAAAACTTCGGGAGAGATGCCAGTTCATTTGATGAGTTTGAAATGGAAATGATACAGGTAATAGTTGATTTTTCTCAGAAAAAAGTAGTTTTTATTAATAATATGTAGATTTTTAGACAAAAGCCAACCTTAATATAATCAACCTGTTCAGTTCAAATATTGTTTCAATTGAAACCTGGCCATCCCTGTTTAAATCCCTATTTTTAGATGTAGAGTTTTTGCTCTTATTTCAGCCTCATTTGGCACAATTACTCGCATTTTCATTGTCGAAAACATCTGAGAGTTAATGAATTTTTTTAAAACATTCTCATCTAATCATTTAAAATAAAATAGTATCAATGTAATTTTTTACAGAGGTTTTCTCATAGGTTATATATAGAATAGGATACAATCGATGTCAGAATTACTAATGAAATGAGATTATTCGTCAAAATTATTTTATTTCACTTTTTAGTTAATTTCAATTCAGTCAAGACATCACACAATAGAATAGAGAGAATCGAAACGATTGCTACGAATTCAGTCAACGATTTGAATAGCGATGATAGCGATGGCCGAGGAGGTCGACCTGTTAGTATCGGCAACAATGACGGCAACAATAATTGGAACTCTAATACCTGGAATAATTGGGTGCCTGTGCATAAAGAACCCAATGGTACAAATGTCAGCTCTGTTTTTGCAGAACTTTTCAATTATATGTTCGGACAGACAGTGAAAGAAGATATGAAATCAGAAGCAAAAGGACCGACGACTGCACAGCCATCGACGACGACTGTTGGAACTGCAACTGACAAGACAACGGTGCAACCAGCGATGCAACATAACCAGAGGCCAACCAATAACCCATATAAACAATGGATGACTACTCGAAGTTGGATTTTGACGAAAAGTACTGTCAGTCCCACTGCCAAAAGCACTGTCAGTCCTATTGCCAAAAGCACTGTCAGTTCCGCTACCAAAAAACTTATGAGAATTTCAACTCTATTTCCCTTCACTTTACATAAACCGATAAACGAAACCGAGGTTTGGGATTGGTATCGACAGAAACTGAAACCGATGTACAAACCGGAACATGAGATCAAAAAACCAGAGAACGGCGTCGGCGGCAACAATGCCGGAAAGTTTGGCGGCAATGGGTGGGGAGGTATGGGTGATAATAATGGAAATGGAGGCGCGAGTATCGGAAGTGATTCTGGGAATGCCAAGGGAGGAACGGGTCAATGGAATGCCATTGGAGGCAATAATGTGGGTGAAAATGTTGGCAATGCCTGGGGTGGGATCGGTGTCAATAATGGAAATGGTGGTAGTAATGTGCTCGATGCTTCTGGCAATGGAATTGGAGGAAAGGGACGATGGAATGGTATCGGAGGTAATAACAACGGAGACAACATCGGCAATGCTAAGGGAGGCGTCGGTACCAATAATGGTGTCGGCGGTGTTAATGTTGGCGCCAATTCGGGCAATGGTTTCGGTGGTTTAGGCGATCATAATGGGATTGGAGGAAATGGACAGTGGATTAGAAACCAACCTAATAGTATCGGTAACTCTATGGGAGGTTTCGGGGGCATGAATGGGAACGGAGGCCTCAATGTCGGCTCCCATTCTGGCAATGGAATCGGCGGTTTCGGTAATGAGAATGGAATTGGAGGTAATGAGAGGGAAGATATAAGTGGTAATGCTGTCGGAGGTATTGGAGAGGCCAATGGCAATGCCGGTTCCAACATTGCTGACTTTGCTGGCAATGGTGTGGGCGGTTATGGCGACACCAATGGCATCGGTGGCAATGCTAGAGATTTGAATTCAAGTAATGCGATCGGAGGTGTGGGTGACCTGAATGGCAATGGGGGCGGGAATGTTGGCTTCCATTCTGGCAATGGATTCGGTGGCATTGGATATATCAACGGAATCGGAGGCAATAAAGGTTCCGAACACTCCAGTAATGGTAAAGGAGGTAAAGGCACTAACAATGGAAACGGTGGCAGAAATGTTGGCAACAATTCCGGTAATGGATTCGGAGGTATTGGCAATAATAATGGAAAGGGTGGCAATAATAGTGGTGGTCACTCTGGCAATGGTTCGGGAGGAGACGGAAATCATAACGGAAACGGAGGACTCAATGTTGGCATCAATTCAGGCAATGGTTTCGGCGGCAAAAATGATGACCCGATTGAAGACGAATTTGAATGAACTCTATATATGACTGAATAGATTTGAAAATAAAGAATATTTTGATTCAATTTTGCTGTTTTATTAAATACTCTCTCATTTAACTCTATCCCCAAATAATATGCCTTGCTAATTGAATCATACTTTTGACTGGCTGGTAATGCTTTAAAAGATGCAATTCTCAAAATTCATAGCAATTTGATCTAGATTATAATGCCAACTTAATCAGACGACCGTTTTGTAAGGCTTTGTATGGCTAGCAAGTCTATGCTGGCTCAGAATATCCTGGTTCGAATCATTTACACTAAACAATCTGGTTTATAAACAATTAAATAATACAAAACAATTGAATCATTTTTTTCTATTTCTGGGTCTGATATGAAAGTTAACTGAAATGAGTCTCAAATCAAATCTCTATTATTTTTCATGTTTTAAATCATACAATAGTTATAATAAATATTTGAAAAATGAAATATTTTGCAAATGATGTTCGCATTGGAGACTCAACTGAATTGAATTTATTGTTGCTTTAAAGACGCCGTACACTCAACCCAGGGCTGATTTCCAGTGAGGACGTCTGAGAACTGTACTATAGTTACGATTTTGTTAAAAGATATTCTAATATCTAAGTCTGAAGCAAACTGTAAAATAATTATCTAGCTCAATACTAATACTGAAATACTGTAAATTACATTGAACCTATTGAATTGAGGTGTTGAAAAAGCAAAGGTGTTACCTTGTTATCATTAAAAATGCCCTGAATTGCAAAATATGTGATTCAAACGAAACAGCTTTGATTGCAAGCAAAATATACCGAAGCAATCAGTTGTGCACTATTTAGATACTGTTCCCGAATGCACCCAATTGGGCCAATGATCTCTCTTTTTTCCTTTACTAACAATTAAATAAAAAATTGAGTAAAACTGATTATTTTCAGAATAATCTGTGCGTTAAATGTGTTACAAATATTTATTTATTACTCGTAATCAGCGAAGAAATTACGAGTTTTTGAAGACATCGATAGAAATAATTAACAGAATATGAAAATTAATATTTTATTATTGCTATTGAATTATATGACAATAATTAGAGCTTTAAATCTAATTCACAGCCAATTTAAAACACTGTCACCCAATGAAGAACTGGTAGAAGACAGTCCTATAGCAGATCAAGTAATACATGGGTCACATGAAGGGCTCGGAGCAGATGGACAGAAGTCAAAGGCAGGGAAGTTGATATTAAGACCAAAAGTTCGGACCGACAATAACGGGAACAAATGGATATATGACGAGTCGACGGGAGAGTGGATGCACTTACCGGCCACTAATGAACACTCACAGAGCTATGGCTTATCCATTAATTCCAATGGACTGCATCTCGAAGAAGACAATGAGGAAGAAGAGGAAGAGCCATTCCCTGATATATTCTCACCCTTGTTCAATTTAAAGCCGAGCCAACAGAACAGCGTTTATGGCCCACAATATCAGCCCAACTATCAGAGCAATGGACAGCAAATGAATGCCAACTCTAATAATAACAATGTATTCGACGATCAGTTTCACAGCGATTCCGATAGAGAGCAGAGAGTAATCGGCCCAATGCCTGCACCACCCGATTTCGATCCGGATGAGGAACAGGAAGACAACGATAACTATATGACATGGGATCATCTCAATAATGTGTCGCAACACTTTCCAATACCGGGTGGTCCTGGGTATCCGGCACTTCCCGAATCGGGGGGACACGCCTATGGGTACCGTCCTGTTCATGCTTATCGACCGGCTCGTCGTCCACATACTGGTCTAAAACGTCAAAGAACTACAACTATTGATCCGTATTATACGGAAGAAGAAGAAGAAGATATAATCCCAACAATTGTTTTGAATCCAAACCCAATCTATGCAACGAATAAACCGAAAAGAGTTCGCCGACCGCTAAGAATATCGATTCCGTTCATCGAATCCACTCAACAGGTTATTATCGAAACTATAAGACCGACATTCAGACCAACCTCAGCAACATTAGAACCAATACTTGATGCGGAAGACCTGGATCTAAGTCTCGAAGAGTTAGATTATGAGGAGTTTAATGAAATATCAACCGAACATTCCGCCAGAAAACCGGGCAAAACAGGGCTCAATGTGAAACCCAATCTGAACTCAGCCAGAAGCCCCCACACCATTTCGAATGTTCCGTCTGAAACAACCCTGGCCACTACTCAAGGCACTACTCAACCGACAACTCAAACAACGACTCAAACAACGACTGAAACTACGACCCAAAGCACAACTCAAAGCACAACTGCCTGTCCTCAGACATCTCCATCTACGACAAGCGTTCAGACCGTGCAGTCAATGCCGTCCAATGCAATCAATGCTAATCTTTCGAATTTGATAAATAATTTGCTTCAAAGTAGTAATAACCCGATCAATTCAAATGTTAACCCAAATCCTACGAATAATGCTTTCAAACCAAGTAATCCAATAATTAATCGCGAAGTAGGCGAATCTGCATGGATGCCCGTCACCCTGAACAGATTGCACCAAACTCCAGTTCCTCTTTTCGATTACCCAAATGAGCCCTTGGTGGTGGAATCATGGAAGCCAATACTGGGTCCAATTGGCCTCAAAGATCATATGTCAGCCAATTCCAACGGCCGATGGGTTATGCCGACGATTCCTGAATTAAATCTAATCGGAATCAATTCAGTTTCAGGTTATCAATAATATTTCGGAATAGAATTGATATTAATTAGACTTAAATCACATTCACAGCCAAACCAATGGCCATAAGAAAGGAAATGACTTCGACTACGACTAAACAGACGACAAGAAGACCCGAAACGACAACAGAATTACTCGAAACGGAACCGGAATTAGAAGAATACGATGGACTGAATAGTGATAATAATCCACAAACCGATGAGGAAAATGTGTACTCAGATGAGAGTGAAATGAACTCTAATGATGAGAATACAGATGAGAATACCGAAGAAGTATTTGAAGAAAGTTTAGAAAATCCAACTGAAGACCAAAATTCAGAAAATGATTCGGAACTGAATCCAGATTCAGACCCAGAGGAGAATGCAGTGGAAAATACTGATTCAGACAGCGATCAAAATGAACCTGAAACTAATGACCAGGATTTCAAAGAAAACGATTCGGAACCGAATGAAGAGGAAAATGAGATTCAAAATGGTTTACAAAATGATAGCGAGAATACAGAGAATGAATCGGAAGAGGAATTGACAGAAGAGACAACAACTGTGAGGCCCAAAAATAAGATCCTGGTGACCAGGAAAGCGCTCACATGGCTCTCTACTATCACGGCATCGACAGTAATAAGACTAAGAAGTCCTTCAAAAAGTGCAAAACAGGCAAAGCCTACGCCTAAGGCTCCCAAACAGATCATCCAAACGACACGAACCCCTAAATCGGCTATATATTCAACAAGAAGTACTCAGAAGACTATTCCCCCGACAAAAAGGGCCCCAAAAGAGACCTGGCAGCAAATTGTCATTCCTATCAAGAGAAAAAGTCCATAAAAAATTTCAGACAACACAAGAGACCAACAATTTATAACTAGAGTTAAAAAATCATTTATTCATTTAAACATTAATTACAAAGTTATTGAAAATAAAATCACTTTTTCTTCATTTATTAAATCAAATAAAAGCTAAAAATGTATTAAAACATGAAAAAAATAATTTGGTTGAGAAGTGTTTAGTTAAATATCCAGGTGAGAAAACTGAGCAGCATTTCAAGGAGGGGCAAATTGAGAAGAAAACCAATGTAAGCAAAGTTTGTATTTTAAATTAATAGACGAATTGAGTTGAAATCAATTTTATCAAATGGTGGATTAAAATGTACGTACTTTCAAATTAGGTTATGCTGGCTCCTCCCCAATGTTTTCTCTCTTTCATAATACATCTGGGATAATTCCACTCCCCTGGTGACGTGAAAGTTTGTTGTTTTATGGAGTTTATAAATCTTTTGCCGTAATTACACAGAATTTCATTTCCTTTCAATATCTGTAATCAATATTCGCTGAAAGGTATAGTCATTTCATGTATTTAACAGCAAATTTATGAGCTTGTACAATTAGGTTAACTCACCTCCAAGCGGAGTGCGCGTACTTTATGAATGTGCCATAAGCAAACACAATTAACAGTATGACTAATTAAAAGTTAAAAGTGTTACGGCTTATCACACAATATGAATAACTTTTAAAAGTTTTCAGTCATTTGCTCAACAAATATAGTCTTATATAATATTAACACTGTTTTAGATATTTTTAACTTAACTTTCGTTTATTAGAGATTTTACATAATTAGAGAAGATATTAAGGGCTAAAAATTCAATCAAGCATAAATTCAATATAGATATTATATCATTGGATAAACAGTTTGATTTTGAATAAAGAAAATATTTCGGAAACTTTGCTGAACTGATAAACTTTAGTGAACTTTAGGAAACTTTTGAAATTGATTTTTGTTTGTTTTGAATTTTAATGTTTTTCATAAATTTATTTTCAATTGAATTATTAGTTTACCCGAAACGAGCATATGTGACATGAATTATGAAGTGCATTGACACCAATACAGGTGATAGACATCGGTTGAGATAACTATGACTTAACAGAACATACGATACAAACAGTCGTCGACTTATTTTTTAATCGATTCAATCGAATAATTTCTAATATAATATCTGAATCTAATTCTGGTTAATATTTTCAGATAAAATGCATTTTAATTAAATTTTTTTTATAAATGATTTGCAGAAATGTTTTTTACACTTAATTATAGATTTTATTTAATTCTAACACTTATTGATCTGTCGTTAAGTAATACAATCAGTGATTATACGAATACAAAGTTTGCTGCAAATGATGGCAAAACTGATGACTTAGTTGTCGGCAATAAAGACCAAAATTTATCGAAGAAAACAACGGATGGAAATCTGAACCTGCTCTCTGATTCTGGCCAGTCTGCTGACACCACTATTCTGGGTCTCATTCCCAGTGCACTTAATAGTAATGACTTGAAAGTTGGAAAACAAATTCTTTCAATTAAGCCAATTGTGAAAAAGAAGAAAGGTGAAAGCAAGAATAGACTCACTGGCGAAGGACGGCATTGGATGCAATCGGCTGGTATTGAGGCCGAGGATGAAATTGTGGAACCGATTCGATGGAATGAAAATAATATTTTTAGTAATCATAAAGATTTTCAAATATCCAATCAGGACATTCCACAGCCATCACTCAATTACCCTGGTCAATTCGATTTCAATCGACCAAGAGAAAGCATTGACTTTAATCCCGTTAGAGATCCGGGTATTTCTGGAATCAATTATCCAGAACAAGACGATGACCAAGATGATATGGACGACGAATCATTCAAACCTATAAATTCTGACGACTCGTTGGATCTCTTCGCTCAAAGACAACCAATCAATTCGTTTGAACCAATAACAGTGCCGACTAACTGGGTCACCAGAACTCCTAAACCTAAACTTCCCATTAGACCTGAGCACCCATATGGACAAAATGCACCCGAACTAGTTGTGCCAATTCCGAACAGACCTTTAAATGTTAAAAAACCCGTTTATAGGCCTCCAAAACCTAGTCAACAGGTCTTTCCGAATGTGAATACCGATTACCAAATTGAGCACAATCCAGGTCAGCCCATAAAAGCCGGCGCTCATACGCAGAGTCCTCATAAGCCAATAATTATGAACGAAACCCCTTCACCTCATGAGAACATAATGACAATCAAACCCAGTAATCAAGTCTCGACTTCCATTCCCAGTGATGTTCAGCCGGTTATTATCATCCAACCGAACAACAAGAGGCCGAACCGATATCCTCATCCGTCTCATCGGTTGCCAATATACCCGAATAGACCCATATATCCGGACGAACCGATTAAGCGGAACAAAACAATTGTTGTAAAGCAACCGACCCTTTCAGCCCAACAAACAGAGGCCGAACAAGTGATGACTATAAGACCCGATTCAGTCTCAGCTTCAACGCAAACCTCAACTGAACTGAATGAACAAAACACAAGTAATTTAAGCACTGGTTATACCTATACGACAGAAGTGACAAAACCAGCGATTGTTCCGACAAAACAGTCGACAGATTTCATAAAAAACTCGACTATTAAAGCGCCCAAAACCAACGATTGGGTTCCCGTATACGTTCCCGTATTCCCGGGCAAAATAAAAAAGACGACAACCCATCCAATACAATCCGTGGGCACAGAATCGGGAGAACATCGAAAAACAACCGAAACAATAGATGTAACAAAGGCCAAAACGACCCAGAAACAATTGCCGGCCACACAGAGGACATCGACGTCTAAACCAAAGTCAACGCCGAATAAGCAAAGTATGAAAACTAAACAAAGATTTGAAACAACAAAATCAATGCGAACCACAAAAGCATTGAAGAGAAAGTCGACTTCAGTTACACCGGAGATGACGTTCAGCACAACTACAGACGAATCGGAAATCACTTCAAATAGAAGAACAGAAAGTGAGTCCAAAATCATTTTCACAAAAATTTTGTCAAAAACTAATCAAAACTTAAACCCTTTTTGAACCAAAAATAGAAACTAATCCGAAAACCATTTCCACTCCGAGACTGACTTCGAGTTCAATCAAACCAATGGCCGTCACCTTCACTACGACGACGACTACAACCACAACGACTGTTGCGCCGGAAACCACTTCCATAAGTGTTGAGACGACAACGAACTCACCCGAACCCTCTCCAAGCAAACTGAAAGTGAGTTCTATTCCACCGAAATTGAAGACAAGAAAACCAATTGAGACGACAATCAGTACAACCAATGATATTGAGGACACTTCGGAGTCAACTGAGGAAAGTAGTGTTTATTCATCGAAAGCCACTTCTCCTAAGCCTAAAGATGTGTCGAGACATCCCAGACCTACTGCGAGTACAGCAAAGAGCTTAAGTGTGACGACGAGTGCGACTCCCAGTTCATCTGAAACGACTACAATTCCGGCGAAATTTCCTTCGCGTCCACCGAAAGCCACGAGTAGTCCGTCGGGAGTCACTCCAAACCCGTCCAAAGGAACCCATAAGCCATCAAAAGTGTCGAAACAAGCGATGAAAGTAACGCCGAAACGACCGAAAGGCAAACGGAGACCGACTTTGAGTACCGATTCGACAGAATTGACTTCAAAACCATTGAAAATAACTTCAAAACCATTGAAAATAACTTCAAAACCGCCCAAAACTAATTCAAATACACAAACGTTTGCCTCAACTGAACCAGAGTTTAGTACCAGTTCTCTAAAAACTACGTCATATCCGCGTAAGACTACTTCGAGACCCATTCAATCGACTGAAGATACTGTAAGTTCACTTCATGTGAGCGCAGTGCCAACCAAAGTAGGCCGGCCCAGAATCACCCCTTCGCGCTCACCCAAATCGACTGGCCGTCCAATGAGAACGACATCGATTGCTCCGATAGAGTCCGAAGTCGTGAGTAATAAACCGATGAAAACAACACGAAATGTAACTCTAAATGCAATGAAGCCAAGTGTGGCCGCGCACGCGACACAAGTATCAAGTCTGGGACCCACCAAATCTGTGAAGAAGACAACTCCCAGTCCAACAAGAATAACATCAAGTCCTCCGAAATCGGTTTCTTCGAATCCAACGAAGACATCGAAATCAAAATCAGATGATATTAATCCGAAAGTTACGGAAAGTATACAATCGACTAAAGGACTCAAATCTAAGTCAACGACATCTCAACCGATGGATATCTCGAAGGAAGTGCCGGAAATGGATGACTCGTTCGAAACACAGGAGTTGTCTTCGATGAGACCAATGATTACAACAATGATAGCCGAAGAGTCCTCAACAGTTCGAAAGCCTTCCTCTAAAGCCCAGAGGATATCGTCGAACAAATCGACTTACGCTATGGAAGTGTCTTCAGTAAAGCCGACACAAACTCGAAAGACACCAAAACCCGTGAGAATCACAACACCGGCGACGACAACGACATCTAATAAGACAATAGACGAAATGATTCAGGCAGATTTAGAAGAGACAGATGCATCCGGGTCTATAGAAACAGAACAGAATGATCCCGAATACGAATCGACTGAATTTGTATCCGAAAACAATTCAATAGATTCGTCAATAACTGAGAATAATAGCGAAGAGAATACAAACGACTCGTCATTTTCAGAAAGTGATACAAATGAAAGCGAAGAAACGGATGACCCCGAAGAAAATGAGCACAAACGTGGTACAGGCAAATATGAGCACAATGATACGCAATCAATGGGCACAGAGACTGAGACCTTAGAAGATAACAATGAAACAGAAACTGAAGACTCCGACCCAGAAGTGAGTGAAACGGAATCGTTGACTGAGTCTGCGGTCGAATCGGAAACAAACGATACGGAAATGGAAGAGAACTCAACAGAATCTGAAGTGGAAGAGACGGACACTATTGTAAAGCCAACCGAATCTGAAGTAAAAGAGACGGAAACTGAACATAATTCAACAGAGTCTGAAGAAGATGACCCGGATTATGATGAAAATTCAGACGAATCATTGGAAACTGTAACAGAAGCAAGTTCATCCCACGCAGACACGCAAGAGACCCAGACTAGATTTATAGACGAAGCAAAGGTAACTCAAAATAATACGTCTGAATTGGCTTTAAATGAAAATGACTCCGATTCAACTGAAATAGAAGATGAATATGACCCGGATGAAACTGAGTCACAGCCTTCAGAGACGGGCACAAACTCAGCTAGCACATCTGTGAATACGTCGATCAATACGGCAGATAATTTAGTTGAAACTGAAATACCTGCAGCTGTCAAACACCCTGCTCATATTGATATAGTTGCCAATATCACTGATTCGACAGTACATACGATAACAGAAAACGTTAATCAAATGACTACTAAAAAGACAATTATTATCGATAACAACAGTGGAGTCACAGATAAGTCCTCTACTATAAGGAGTGAAACAAATGGATATACAATCGAATCAACAGATAATACAAAAGTATTGATTGAATCGACGACTAATGCTATAAATACAGGCGAAGCGAATCGGATACCAAAACAAAGTAACGAAAGCATCGATTTGTCAAACAATACGAATTCAAGCCATGAAAGCGAAACTTCGACTCAGAATCCGAAGAGAGAAGTGAAGGGAACGGCAGAAGGAGTTAGTAATCAATTATCGGCTTCTGCGACAAAAGAGAAGAAAAAATATCCACACAATTGGGTGACCGTTGGCTTCTCCAAGCATCCGATCAAGTTAACCAAATTCAGCAAGGTGACCAAGTTCAAAAGACCAACCACTGAAATGGCAACTGAGAAGACAAGAAAACCTAAACACCCGGCTAAGAGTACAATACCTTGGGTGACGATTACGACGACAGCACCGGAAACATCGAAATCACGAAAACCAAAGCATCCGAAACATACGATGAGTAGCACTGGTAGCACAACGACAACAACGACCGCAAGTTCTGAACCAACAAAATCACGAAAACCAAAGAAACCTAAACAAACATTAAGCACAACCATTAGCACAACAACATTGGAGGCCACCAGAACACGAAGACCTAAGAGGCCTAAGAGCACGTTGAGCAGCACTAGTAGTACGACAACTATGACGACCACAGCCATTACAGAGACGACTAAATCCCGAAAACCAAAGCGACCCAAACATACGGTCAGCACAAACACTATTGTGACGACTACTACAACGAAAGCTTCAATAATACCCGGACACTGGCAACCAATAAGACCAGGGAGCCTACCAATTGTCCCGACACCAATGAATGCAATCGGGTCGTCGACACAATCATCGATGACTTCAACGGCTCAGACAACAAAACTTAAGCAAACGATTAGAACTAAAAAACCGAAACCAAATCTGTCGTCAATACTGACAACAATTGAGTCGACGACTAAAGCCCAGTTCGAAACAACTAAGAATGAGTCCGAGGGTGAGCCACATATGACCACATTCCACAGTAGACATACTGTTCCAACACATAGTAGACATAAACAGACAGTAACAAAATTAGGGAACAGTTATACAGAAAGACAAACAAAACGAATGCAAATCGAAACCCAAACAGAAAGCATAGGGACTGAGAGCATAATAATCCCGTTTGTAACCGAACCCAAACCCAATCCCAATCAGAAAGAAATTGATGCACTTCTCAGTGACTGTTTGACTGAAGAAAGTATACAAACAGTAGAGACAACTCATAGAGAGAGTGAAACTCAAAATATTATAAATGAAAGCGAAATGAATACAATTGAAAGCGAATCTGAACTCTATATAACAGAAACCGATCCAACAGTGAGTGAATCGGAAGAGATTTCAACTGAATTGGAGTCGAATCCAAATGAGCCAGAAATTGATCAAATGATAACTAAAACGGAAGAGCCTATGACTGAAACCAAACCCAATCCCTATCAAAATGAAATCGATCTCATTCTCAGTGATTGTCTGAATGAAGAGAATATAACTAATTCTGAAAGCAATAGAACAGAGAGTGAAAGCGAACTCAATATAACTGTAATAGAAATGAAACCAACTTTGAGTGAAACGGAAGGGTTTGAAAGCATTGGGACTGAGTGGGTGAGCGAACAGATTATAACTGAAACCACTAGTAATCCTAAAGAGATTAGCACAATAAGCAAGGTCAATCCAAATCAAGGGGAAATCGATATTATTCTCAGTGATTGTCTGAACGAAGAGAATATAACAAAATCTGAAAGCAATACAACAGAGAGTGAACTCAATATAACTGTAATAGAAATGAACCCAACTTTGAGTGAAACGGAAGGGTTTGAAAGCACACGGACTGAGTGGGAGAGCGAACAGATTATAATCGAAACCACTAAAAATCCTGAAGAGATTAGCACAGAAGGGAAGGCCAATCCAAATCAAGGGGAAATCGATATCATTCTAAGTGATTGTCTGAATGACGAGAATATAAGTAATTCTGAAAGCAATAGAACAGAGAGTGAAAGCGAACTCAATATAACTGTAATAGAAATGAACTCAACTTTGAGTGAAACCGAAGGGTTTGAAAGCACACGAACTGAATGGGAGAGCGAACAGATTAAAACTAAAACAACTATTAATCCTGAAGAGATTAGAACAGTAAGCAAGGTCAATCCCAATCAAGGGGAAATCGATCTCATTCTCAGTGAGTGTCTAAACGAAACTACAGAAAGAGAAAGCATTCAAACAAATATGAAAACAGAAAATACTTTAGTTGTGTCAGTAGTTACTAAAATTCCAAAGGATAATAGTGAGCCTGCACATAATTTAACTGAAATCCTAAATCCAGATAATGTGAATGAATTAGAGACGACTGAGACAACCATTCCATCAGAATCTGAAGTCGAAAGCAATCCCACTGTAGAAAACAGTTCGACTGAACAAACCTTAACTGAATTCGAGTCAAATCGCACCGGAAGTGAAGTCAAACAGACTATTACCGAAATTGAGTCAAATGAGAGCATAACTGAACAAACTTTAACTGAAGTTACAGTTGAGAATGAAATAGGGGAGACCCTCACCCAATCCGCAACAGGACCTAATGGCCCAGCAGAAAGTTGGCCCAGTAGTACACAGTCTGAACAGATTTTGATAGAAACCGAAACAGAACAGGCCATCAGTTCTGCTGAAAGTCTAGTCGACAATACCATACCTGACATCAGTCCTACAGATAGTGAGTCCGAACAGACTATTACCGAAATTGAGTCAAATGAGAGCATAACTGAACAAACTTTAACTGAAGTTACACTTGAGAATGAAATAGGGGAGACCCTCACCCAATCCGCAACAGGACCTAATGGCCCAGCAGAAAGTTGGCCCAGTAGT
>JAQIWA010001721.1:0-16700 GCA_034693305.1 Eueremaeus valkanovi | reverse complement strand
TAGAATTGGAAGACGTATTGAAAGGAGTTTTTTCTGTTTTATGTTTCGGTTGTTTTATATCTATTTTCGCAATCATTACAGAATTCCTAATATTCTGGCAATCCTTAGTGATCTAATACACACACACATAAACATAATTAAAGTAAGTCAACAAAACTTTCAAAACAATACACTAACGACTCATTACCAAATAAGCTTGGGGATGCACAAAGTACTGTATGTTCTGTAAAGAAACAAAGTACATTCGATCACCATTCAGCACAGCTCAGCAGTGGTCAACTGTGCCCTTCTACGGGCCCTGTTTGAACTAGTTGTTTTGTAAATTTTTGTGAGAGCAATGCACTTGAGTTCTATTGAAAAATCATTACTGCATTCAACGCATTCTCAACTAAACAGTCAATATATGAACAGAAATAGAGTTGAAAATTCAATCAATTGAATTAATTGTACACTAAATTGACTTTTATTTGTGATTTCAGATAAACAGAACTATTTATGATTGAAATAATGGTTTGTTTGTAACTATAATTTGCTTATACTCTATATTAAATTCCCACAAATTGTATGAGTCTTTATAGAATATACTAAACATTGCGAGGCATTCACCTCAAACTGTATCATATAATTGACAAATAAAGTTACATTTTTGTCAAATTGTCCAACCACAACTATATAGCTTCAATATTGTACTCCCTGTAGTTTTTGTGTAGTTTAAGATTCAAATCTTGCTTCTAATATGAATAGCATTGTATATACTTAAGTATAGAATAAAAGCTATAATTTAATTCAAAAGTATTCAAAAATATGATAAAGAATTAATTCAATTAATCTGGCCAAGACAATCACCAGAACCGATGGCAAAATTTCATTAACGTGTAAGTATAATAATAGAGCCAACCCCCCTGATCATTGCTAATACAGTCATGTGAAGACTCGAGGGACATGCTCAAGTGAAGCTGGAGCCTAAATCTGATGAGACAATTTAACGCAAATTTATATTTTGGTAGCGCTCATTAAAAAAAATTTCATCGTGTGATTTTCTACTGGCCCAGCACAGGTAGCAGTTAAATAGTACTGTCTCCAGAACCAAAACCAAAAGCTCAGATCATTGGCGCTGTGGTTTAAGGCGTCAGTTGTACTATCTTAAATGGTGACTGGGTAGTGGGATCGAACCCCGATTGAGTCAGCTCTTTCTTTCTTCAAAAAAATTGTTTTTCTGTTGAATGAATTGAAGAGGGCTGGTAGGGGCAAGATTGTCCGCGGGCTGTCAGACCGAGGGCAGAAAAATTCGGGAGTGTGTGTGTGACTTAACCACGAGTCGCGCATAAGGAGGGTTTATGTTACTAAAACTGTGGCACTATTCCCCTTATCGTACCAATGAGTGATGTAGGGGTCCCTGGTTGGGTTGAAAACCCCCGCAGAACAGGGAAAAGCCTCCGGTCAGGAAAGAGACACATTGCCTATCTCTGGATTTTACTGTTAAACTGTGTCCTCAATAATAATATTATTTTCCGATAGAATTTCAATAATTATTTGAAAATATTTTCTTTAGTATTATTTTAATTAATTACTTATTAATAAGTTATCAGTCATTATGTCATCATTTTTCTTGTATATACAGTATAATTGAACCTTGCAGACTTTAGAGATGAGATCTTTTTATATGAATATGTATATGATTTCTATGTGAATAAACATTATCTAATATATAATTATCCTTGAATTTGAGTTTAATTGCAATTAAATCTTAACATTAGTATTATTTTAACTCAAAACCAGTCTTTGTATGAGCTTTCCACAAGCTTTCGTCAAACCTGAACCAAATAGTCCCTCAACAAAACACTGTACAACAAAACAATGCTTTTCAGGGATTTCTAAAATGTTACTGAAATATGACTAAAACAGTCATCTCTGCAAAAGAGTGCTTTTGATGTACAGTCCCTTTTGGACTATTTTCGTGTATTTCACTGTTCACTAGTGGTGGACACAATTGAGCGGGCTACTCTAAAGAATATTTGAAGGCAGACTTTTTCCAATTCATATGAAGCAGTGATAGGCAATGGGGGTAGACCCCCTCAAGATTTTGGCTGACCCTGACCTCCACTCTGTTCTTCGATGATATGGTGGCGAAAACACGAAAAAGAGGCGCTTTTTAGAAAAACTATTGATTCATTGTACCCCTCTTGTTCACAATTTGTGGCTTAACCCCCCCCCCCTGTCGCCAAACCCATTGCCTATCTCTGATATGAAGTGACACTAAAAAAATACTATGAAATCATAAAAATGTATATTATATTTAAAAAATATAATAAATTATAAATTGAAATGTCAGACGATTTGTGTTAAATTCGAATTATTGATCAAGATAATAAAATTTTGGTTGGATTCGATCAAAATTTGAGAACACTTTTAATTTAACCTGTTTAACAGTAAGTATGAATTTCTTTTAATCTTTGCCCCCTTTGTGACTGTGATAAGAGATAATACAGATCGACCTCAGAGGGCAATTACATTACGGAAATTACTTCCTGCCCACCACTGATGCTGATAAGTTGGAAATTATTAAAATTGAGTAAAAGTGAAAGTGAAAGGTTAAAATTATATTGAAAAAGTTAGACATAAATATGATTCATAAAATATAATTTTTTAATCTTAAAAACAATTTAATTATAATTTTTTAATTGATTTGCTTCTTATTAAAGTAAAAAATGCATCAATGCATTCAATCAAAGTAAACATGATACATGGTCATGCTCAATTGAAAATAAATGTACCGGTAATACAGTATATCTGTACCATTTAATGAATTAATAATATTCTGCATTAATTAAAAATCAATATTTCTGTTAATGGAAAGAAATTTTTTATCAATATTTTATGTATTCAATGATAAATCAAAAAATGACATTGAATTTGCTTGAAGATCAGTTTTAAAATATATTTAATTTATTTTGTCTGAATTAATGCAAAATTTATTCAAAGCAGTTAACTTCCACAATTATAAACAAGTACTAATTTGAATTAAGATTTTAAGAAAACTCTATACATTGTATTGAAGGCCAAAATTTTAAGTATTAAATACCAGTCTCTCTGACAACTCGAATGTTATGAAACAAATGAATTGTTTGCAATCAAATTGTTTCGTTAATAATTTGCTCCAGAAATGCATTATTTGAATCGATATCAGGGAAGATGGGGTCAGAAAAGTCTACCTTTGCTTGAAAAATAAATCCCACTGATGTAAAGACCGAAGTAAGAAGGTTATTTTTGCTTAATGTCAAAGACAGACCAGAATCAATTTAGAAACCTAACAGAACTGACATTTCTAATACCTATATAAATACTTATCCTGAGTATTAAAACAAAAATGTCGTCTCTAACCTTGACTAAAATTTAGATTCATCTTCCAAAATTATTCAATACTAATTCCTTACTGGTAAAAGGGAACGGTATGCGAACATAGACTACTTTTGCAATATTATAATTTTGAGGTATTATTATATAATATCAAATGAAACTAATTGATTAGACTTACACTTTAGAGCCCATATTTCCCCATTGCTAATGGCCATGACCACTCTAGTGAACGCGGTCAAGCATTCACTGGACAGTCCCAGGTCAATTTCGCTGAAGAATTCAATGGCCTTATATCTTCCGATCCCATTGTCCGACGGCTTCAGCAGAAACTCTAAATTACTTCTCATAGTCTTCAACACATTTGATGTGTCATTAATATGTTTGACGTGTTTATTAATGCTAATATTTTTGCCTTGATCATACACAGTTCGCCATTTATCCAAGAATGAGGGACTGTTATTATCACATTCTGTCTCATCTCTGTCTTCAAGTTCTTCCCCGTAATCATAATCATCAGTAGAATTGTGTTTATCTTCATTTGAATCGTTAGTCGAATAATCCCTTTCCTCAGCACCAGTAGTGTCATTATTATTCAAGCTGAACTCCGTTGTCACCTCCAGACTATCCTCCCGCTCAACTTCATCATTGCTCAATACTAATCTAAGAGCACCGATAGATAATATGAGACAAACAAATAAAAATTTTGTATTTATTTGATAATTATTTAACATATTTTCCGTTCAGTCGATATTATTCTTATTTAAGATTTTTTCATATATTGAAAACTACTTCAAAAACTTTTTAATTTAGTAAAAGTTTTCAGTCGTGTTGTTAATTGTGAGGGAAAGGTATGCACAGAACTGGTACTGATGTGAAAGAGCGAGAACACTGTATGCGTGAACTGGATATTAATTTATTTTACAGTTGATTTCAATGCCATTCACTTCTGAATAGAATTTTATTTTTGATGATAACCTGATTTATGTATAAAATGAAAATTAAATTCAATATAAATTTCAGTTAAATTTTTAAGAATTTAATTAAACTTATCTCTCAATCAATGGCTTTTAAATATATAAATAATAGGTTTTATTCAATTAAATCAATGAAAAAATTATTATCTAATGAAAGCTTTCATCAAATTTCGGTATTTTTTTCACTAAATTTATATATAAATTATTTTTTTGATATCTTATAAAAACAATTGAATATATTAGTGAAAAGTTTATTAAATTGTTTTAAAATTTACTTACGTTTTGACAATCAACGAATTGTACACAAAATTAAATAAAAAAAATATATTTAAAACTAATTATTTATTACTGATTAAACCATTTTTTATTTTCACTGTACAGATGGTTAGCTCTCGAAAAGTTATAATCAATTTGAGTTTGAATATTGTTTTACTAAATTCAATGCAATACTGGTGTATTGATTGCCGGGAAATATAGACAGAATCATAATATACCGGATCTGTATGTATATTATTAGGACAATACATACTGTGCTGTTCATACAAATCCGGTCATTGGGTTTATTTGTATAAAAGCTATCGTTAATCCAAATATTGTTATTTTAAAGCTTTAAATAGTTTATTGATCTTTAAAATGATTACCTTGGTATTTGTCCATGCTGCCATATAATAAAACAAGTTAACCCATATATTATCAGTGAATGACAATTTAGCTCTAATTTGTTTTGAAATCAATTATTAATTTACTTTATTTTATAAACTATTAATAATTATAAACTCAATCCAAACTGTATTCAAGAAAATAGTTTCATTTGTGTCTACAGTATTGTCAATACTGTATTAAAACTATTGTTTTATACGAAAATAATAGTTTCAATGTTATTAAACAATGTCATTTAACAAGGGTCAATTTTATAGGTTAATTAAAATAACTTATAAGCATGTTTATTTATTTGTAAACTTTTTAAACTTACAAGTGATCTGACATTAGAGCGATTGTTTTTAAATTGGAATTCTTTCCAATTTCTAATCCAGGTTTTATTGACAAAGATCATAGACATTAATCTAAATATTTGGATATTAGTCGTCAATCTCATCCTTAAAGCAAATATTGAGTTCACAACACAATTAGATTAAATATTTCTGCTTTTTATACAGTATTCCTACAGAATATGGACTAAATTTAAATTAATAAGCAAGTTCAATTCAACTATAAATGTCAATATTTCTGGCTTTAATTTAAAAATTAAACAAGGACTTAAATTAATTCAAGCTGAGAAAATAAAATTATTTGAAAGGTCATTTATTAAAAATTATATGAATGAACCCGTATATATCAATAGTTCAACAAGGTTTGTGCTCAAACTTATTATTTGGAACAATTTTAAAAATTTCAAATTCGCGCTATTTTTGTCAAAAAAGTCAATCTCCGGTGGTCATATCTCAATTTGATCTTGTCAATACACTCATTGAAGCTGACCTTCCCTTTGGTAGGAATTAATATTCATAGCAGAGCTCTCGAAGACTGTGTTGAATGTCCTTTTCTGTGACGTTCAAGAATACAAGTGACTACACGTGAATTCAAGTTTGTTTTTACTCTTACTTATTAATACTTAAAAAGCTCTTCAATAGAAAACAAATAACCAGTATTTGATAATTCACTCAATATTACAGTATTTATTTTATTATAATTCTTGTATTTAAGAAACAAATTGAGCCCTCCATCTTTTTCAGAGCACAAAGGATACAATTAATAAAATATTATTCAATGAAATACTAATTATATTCTTGTTAAGTTTGGAATTAAAAATCTGAACGTGCTAACTTATGAAAAATAAAAGAATATAAATTAGTTTCTACTCATCTACGCTGATTTTCTGGTAAGAGACGATTTATATAGCAAACAATAGCTGAACATTATTTATTAAGAAATGCAATAATAAGTAACTTGATCATATTTATATTATACTTCAATAAACTGTAGCTCTATTTATATAAATAATATTTAAATCTTTGTACAAATATTATAATATTTATAAAACTTCTCTCAAATGTTATGAATTAATTGAAATTTTCTGAATATAAGAATCAGGGAATAGATGTCATGAAAATCAGTTGATTTAGACATTTCTGAAACAGAATTATTTGTTAATAAGCTTTGATTAAATCAGTGATGCGGATGGTTTGGAAGTTCTTAGATTAAAAAACCATTCCTGGATCAATTAAAGAAGCTGCCCTACTGTATAACATTATAGGTTTTCAAAAGGTTTAATAACATGATATTTTTTCACAGATAATATGATCCTGGGATCAATTTTCTTACATTAATGCCTTATCTGTACTGCAAATCTTACAATTTTGCTAATTGAACCAGTGCAATCAACTTCGAATAATATATTAGCAGTTGATCCGTCTTATATATATTTGCAATTCACGAACTAATTACAGAAAATATCAAATTCTGTTTTGTTTATTAAAATAGAAGTGAATTTGAATTTTGAATGCGAATCAAAAATGAGTTGAATAACATTTCTCATATTTATTATGCTTTAAGTCTATAAACTATTTAGTATTTTCCAAAACAAAACGAAATACAATATAATATATTATATTATATTAAATAATAATTCAATATAATTCTGGTTCAATAGAATCATTAGTTCAAAGGTTATTACGGGTTCACTTGCAGAATGTGCCGTGGAAATATACTCCCGTGCCTTTCTATTGGTGTGAACCAATATGTATGCAAAGACCTTATCAACAATAACCTATTGCATGTCTACTGTCTATTAACAGCTACCAATTTTATCATTGAGAGTATTAAAAAGCCTACTGGTGTTAATCTATAGTATATCATATCTTAACTAGGGATGTGCAAGGCTGGCCTAGATAGGGGGTGAAGGAAAGGGTAAAATGACAGACAAAATAGCCAAAACAATTGCTGCAAAAATGGCTTTTTAGTCGAAATGACCCGTTTTGACAGAATTTCGACCAAATTCGGCCTAATTTGACTGAATTAAGCACTATTTGCTATTTAGTGTAGGCCGCGCTCAAAGGTCGAGGGAGTCTAGCATTCGCCTTAAAATACAAGGAGAGTATTTTGCCAATCATAAAACTTAGGGTAGCAGGGTAATTTGTACATCCCTAATCTTAACCGTTGATAGTCTGCAATAAACAGCTCAACAAATGATCGATAATTTTCTTTTTTTATACAGTATTTTTAAGACAACTTCAAATACTTCAACTTATCAATAATAAGTTAAACTTATAAGCAAGCAAATTTTTATCTAACTAGTAAACTCATTAAGCAGTAATTGGAACCCTTGTTTAATAACCATAAGTGGCTAACGGGATAATAACTGGACTAATTATGTTTGAAAATTTGATTGGAATATATTACTTGTTTAAACAATATGTTCACTCAATTCAGAGCTGATTTGAAAAATCAACATAAATAGCATCTACAACAAGCAGGGAAATTAGAATAAACAGTCTCCTAAATGGGGACGGGAACTCATTATCACTCTGACTATAGACAATGGGTCTGACGAAAGGGTGGTTAGCCAAAAATTTTGGCCAAAAGGGGTACAATAAATCAAATTTTTCTCTAAAAAGTACCCCCTTTTCAATTTTTTGTCACCAAATCATCATCGAAAAACAGAGGGGGTCAGCCTCAGCCAAAATCTCAGGGGGATTAATCTACCTTTACCTTCAATTGTCTGCCTATTCTACCCTATTCATATTAATAAATAATTGTCTTGTTCACAAGTAGTGACAACAAAAATACTAGCATTCCGTGTCATTTCTTATATTATCCGATTGTATACTAATATTTCATATTACAGTCATATGAAGAATACTCTCTAATAATAAGAAATTTATATTTTTCTAACTTTTGATTAGCTATCAGTTTATTATGATTTGCTTCTGAAGTAGTTATTATTTGAAGTGATATTAATATATTGGGAAATACCAGCAAAACATTTAAACAATGAGTTCTTTTTGAAAAACTTTAAACAAAAATTATTATAATCAGGAAATGATATCATAGTTATATAGAAATTATGCTTTTAATCATATTTTATACAAAAATAGTTATAAATTATAATTATATTTAATTTCCTTTTAAAATATTTTCCATTCGCAGCGAACGCATTCATACAGACAGTCCGTCTTTATATTAGATATAAAGGACGAAAAAAATTACTCAAAAGTATTACATATCACGCATTGATATCGATTTTTCAACAAGATAAACAACATTTTTCAAAAGGATAAAGTTCTTTTCTATTTTAGTTTTTAAATATTTTATAATAAGTGAA
Organism: Eueremaeus valkanovi; assembly: GCA_034693305.1. Taxonomy (NCBI): domain Eukaryota; kingdom Metazoa; phylum Arthropoda; class Arachnida; order Sarcoptiformes; family Eremaeidae; genus Eueremaeus; species Eueremaeus valkanovi. The sequence goes on along the minus strand of JAQIWA010001721.1, from coordinate 8,048 downwards.
AATAATTAACAATTGAATGATATATAATATAATATAATTTAAGAGCAGTTTATAAGTTGTTGACAACAAATAGAAGAAATTTGAACTCATATTCGGTAAGTATTTTGTTATACGGATTAGATATTAATAGACTTTAATCTCTATTGATATGCACTGGAATGCTTCCCTCTTGTTTTCATCTTGATAAAACCTATTTATCTGACCAAATGGATGAACTGCTCAAGTATATTTCAATCAATAAGATTGTCAAATTTTTTCTCTAATTTGAAATTTAATTAGCATGCTTAAATTACAATCCCTTTCCTGTCTTCAATTGAACATGCTGGTGCATCTGTCACAACCATATGACTTTTCGATTGAATAATATAATACTAATATTGATATAATTTCTAAAATAAATAATTTTTATTATAAAAAATAACAAAAAATATTAATTTCTGAGCTCTAAAAAAACAAACGGTTTGTTAAACTACTGAATCAAATAATATTCTGTTGAGTTCATCGACAAAGGATTCGTCGACTGTGTTGGTGACAGTGACTAATCGAGACAATTAGCCAACCATTCAATGTCTGCTTCTGTTTCAAACTCAAAGATGTTTACACTAATAACTAATTGACATGCGATTCAATAAAGGCAATAAATTAACTAGAGCAGATAAAAAAATAATTTCCCGCTCCCACAATTAGCAATTAGGTTGAAGCCGGCTGGCAATGACAATTGGTCTGTTTGAACCTGTTTATGCTTCAATCAAACTAAATATTCTGTACAGAAATTCTTATGAAATTAAATAAAATAAAGCGAATAATCGGAAACATTTCATAAATAAATACTAGTATAAAAGCGATTCATAATATTTCAGGCGAGCAGTCAATACACTTTGAATATCTCAATAAACGTTAAACAATAGTCTCTTAACAAATAGTCTGTCGATCGACTCAATACAAACTCAAATTATCTAAACTTTAAAACCATATAATTAAGAGAAGCGAATTGCGAAAGGTGTTTATATTATAATACCGGGTAGAAACAAGGTAAACTACTGTACAAGTAGTAGCGATACATTTAAATTGAACAAGGGTTTAATCCATAAAGAAATATATTTTACAGTAATTTATTTTAACAAAAACAGTGAAAACATTTAAATTCTACGAAAATATTGCTATTTTAGAGAATTGTTTTGTTTTAGAAACAATAATTGACTCGGGATTAACCCTTTCAACCCCTATGAATAAAATCTGCCAGGCCGTATCTCTGTATGAAAATATATGTTAATTATTTAAGTACGTGATAGATCAATCCACCAATTGAAACAAGGTCATTGTTATCATTTTAATGATTCGAACGTTCTTTTTATTGATATTATCTTATTCTTCAGTCTAATGATTCTCAAGGTATGAGTTAAGAGAAAAATATAATAAAAAGCAAGTTTGAACAGTATTATGGGATCACCACTTTCTATAGTATATCATAATTCCTCCTTGAAAATGCCTGGGCTCAATTAGTCGTTCACAAAAACTCCAAAATAGTCCAGTTGGTTTGAATTGGATTAGCAGCGGATAAAACCTTTTCAAATTATCAAGTTTGGTTTGAATCGGATACAAACATCTTTGCTGGTGGGGGTATTTCCTGATAGTGAACTTATAATCATCATTACTAAGGAAAGTGGTATTAATAAAATTGAGAACAATATTCTCATTAATGGTATGAATGGTATTAAGTATTCAATATATAAAATACGGTAGAGTTTTGTAATCAATGAATGACTTATTAAAAATATGTTTTCACTGAAAATATTTTATATAAAATATTTTTGTATTCAAAGTATTTTATGACAAAATAGTTTCTTTAAGTCGTATTTTTTCCTTTGATTATAGTTTGAGTGAACAAAAGGTTTATTTATTTATTTTTTTCGGAAAATTTCATATTTTATTGAAATATTTTTAATCTTAATGTTAAGTATTATTTAATATTCATATGTAATGTGCAAAACAAATGATTTATTGCAAACAAGAATAACATTCTCTAATCTAATAAAAGTTATTATATTATTATTATTTAATTCTAAACAAAATCTTATAATTTATGACTTTATATCAAAAATATGGTGAAATAATGTGAATATAAGAATCTGTTTATAATTCTCTATTTCATTATTCAATGCCTAATATTTTTGTTTGTGCTTTCATATAGTTTTTGTCATTAATCCAAAAAATTTCAATGAATTGTCTGAAAGAATACTATAGAGAATAATAATCTTTGTGCTTTTTACAGACTCTTCTCCGTCAAATTCATATTAGCTCATAATCGTGTGTCTGTGCCATTTATTCTGAGCGATAGAACGTTTATTGTATGCCTGGCCAACAATGATCTCTAGTAAGCATGTCCAATTATGTCTATTGATTTTTATATTAAAACTATACCTTTATTATTCTTCTATTATAATTGACCTGTTATATACCGGGCACAGATAATTTTCTATCAAGATTATATTAACATTACTCATATGAATATTATTATTCGAATCAATTTTATCAGTTATATAACAAATCAATTATTCAAAAGCTATCAGAAAAAGGCCAAGATTAGAGTTGGAATATTCAACTCTTTTGAAATCTATTTATTTTGCATATTATTACTGCAAAGAAAGCAAGTTCAATCAATTAATTTCAATTCTCGCTCAATTTTATAACGTTCTAAATTTTCTAAAACGGTTTTACCTTGTTATTTTTAATTTTAGCTATAGATTATCTAGTCTAATTAGATTTATCAAGTTACTCCTAGTCAACTTTCTAATGTTTGTCAATATTTCTATTTGAAAAATGCAATAATCTATAAATGTTTTCATATTTCCATAATGAGCCCGGTGCAGTTCATGCCTGCTTCCGACATATAATCTTTTTTATTCGCCATAATATATGAACACAATTTCGGTATTGATTTTCTTGAACGCTATTCTGACTGTAGTTATAATAAATTCTGTTCACACAAACGCATAGATTCGCTGCCGAATAGTTTTGTGTATGTTTTATAAGCGCTGTTACGATCCAATAGCTATTTATTCCTAACTTATATACTCTTAAAGTAATATCAAAATAAACATCGCTTTCATAATCTTAGATAACATTTTCACAGTTCATAACTTGTTTAAAGTTATTCTGTTATCAACTTTTGTTATGAATATTATTATTATTCTTACAAAAAGTGTTTCCAAATATACTCAATAAGAATTGAACGAATATTTTGCTTTTGTTTCCCAAAATTTTGCCGTAAAGACGACGAAATGATTGATGAATTCCTTAACCAGAATCCCGATTATCTCAATGATTATGTACTGAATAACGTGTCGACCGAACAGATTGAGAGATGGCTTATAAGGAAAACTAAAGGCAATAAAAAGACGAGTCTTTCGCGCTATAAAGTAAGCTATCGTTGATTTCTCGCATATGATTCATATGTTTTGATAATTAATTATTTACTGAAAAATTGCAGTTTTGTGTTCACGCGGACAAACGTAAAATGCTGCAGACCCTGACCAATCTACTTCATGATATGCCCAACAAAGTCTTTGTATTACATGAATTGTCTTCGACTGTCGCCTCCGCTGTCAATGCAAACCATTGGAATTTATTTCTGTATGACTCGTCAGATCAAGTGAGCCAATCAACAAATATTCACTTCTTTTCTCTTATTGCCATTATATTCAAGTAATAACTCTAAAAATCTTAAATATTTTCAACAAAATATGTATACAATTTGAAAACTATTTAATTTTTTTTGTTAATATTTTTATTAAACACCTCTTAAATGAGTTTTATATCCGGTTTAAAATTGTTTTGACATTTCTGAAAATTCGTATTTATAATTGATATTACTCTTAATGGAGTTGATTCTGAAGCAACACAAATGCATTTCATTATATTTTTCTTCACTTATTATACTATTTCGTAAATAAAGAGAATATTCTCTCGAAATATCATTAATGATATTTTAGTTGTTTGAGTTCACATCAATATTTTTAAATTGATATTATAATAGAGAGTTACTCATTGTTTTTCAAAATACTCCAGAATTAAATCAAAAGATCGAAATAGATTATTGAATGAACTAGCTGAAAAAATTCTTGCCATTAAATGCTATTATTTTGCTAATTTGATCCAGAATAACTTTATTTTCAAATATGATTCCGATATTGAGGTAAATAAAAATAATTAAGACATTCGAGACATTGAATTCATTGAAAAATAAGACATTCAAAACATTGTTTGTATTTCATGGATATTTGATTTTTTCACTTTTAAATGAAATATTTCAGTAATTTATATTTCATGAGTTTTAAACACTATTAATAGTGAATCAGATCTTACTTTTCATTTAATAAAATTCAACCTGTTCAATATAAATTCAAAAATATGTCAGATCTTTATCCTTCAGTTTATCTTGATTGATTTTATTAACTACTAGACAGAATACTGATTTTTGGTGAAAGTGAAAACTAAAAGTACCTGTTATATATCTGATTTTTTTTAACCGCAGAGTTCTGGGTAAAACACATTTTCTGCGTTATTGAACTTGAATATAATATATAAATTTAGTAGCAAATGAACTAGGCTCATACTAACATAACTCATTCTGGGTGTTGCCTTGTTAATATTTAATAATATGTTTGTTTTGCTATTTTTTTGCTCAATTTTCTAATGGATTTTTTAATACTCGAATAGATATGAACTATAACTCAATAGTAAATAATTATTTTTCGTAATATATAATAATTGAAGTCAAATAACTTAATAGTAAATATTGTAATGCGATAATAAAATAGAATTTTTAAACAGTCCTGCTCTACCCTTGAACTACGTCAATTAGATTTGATACAATAATGATGAGGATGGTTTTTGTCAGAACAATACTATAGTTATAAAAATATCAATATTTTTTCTAAGATTTTTGAATTCTTGTTAAAACACATAATTGAAAATTGATTGCATTATAGGAACTGAAAAGTATAGAAAATCTGTGTCATCTGACAAACCATAGGAATATTGAGAACAACGAGCAAACACTGGCTCTCTATGTGTCCAAAAGTAAAAAAGCATTTTCCTGTCGAGTCGATGAATATGTGAGTCACATACAGATGCATACAATTACACAACATATTGATCACAGCTATTGAACAGATTTTAATTCTTTGTATTTAAATACAATTCTGTTGATTATTATTGGATATATAGGACAACAGATTTCCTAACGGTGTACCCAATGCTCCAAAAAACACATCGTTTGCAATGGCATTACCAATTGTGCAAGCTGATAATAATCTAATTGGTAAGTGCTTCTGGTCAATTATTGGCTCTGATGCTATTTTTATTATTATTTTCATATCAATGCTTATGCAATACGTTGTGAAAGCCGTGCAAAGGGTTTGAACTCAATCCTTAACAATAAGAAGGCATTGCATAAGCATTGATGCGAACAGTATTTCCGAAAAGGTTATACATATTATTGATATTACGGAAAGAGTCAAATAAATTATATTCAATGCATCATAAGTGGAATCTTCCGAAAAATAAAAAATGAGCAAGATTCACACCGAAATTGTAAACATAAAGAGATAATTTTACTTTATTTAGGTGTACTTGAGCTTTATAGAAAGAAAGGATCTGCATCGTTCTATGAAGAGGATGAAGAGGTAAAGAAATAAATGACTAAATTATTATTGCTTTAAAAGCTTTTTATTATTCTATAGAATTCATAACTTAATTAACGATGAATTTTATTATTAATTTAATTCTCTCTCTGTTTCCTAATTAGATAGCAAACAGTTATCTAGTCTGGGGTGGAGTAGCCCTACATTATGCAGAGGTATAATACATTGAATACTTGTATTTTATTATATATTTTTTAATATCTTTAATGACTTTTTTTATATGAAAATAAATTTTGAGCTAATTTTCTAAATATATTTATTTTGATATTATTTTTATAGCTTTGCTTCAATTTATCGCAACAAAGAAAGTTAAACACATTTCTGCTGTCAGTCGTCAGGTATTTAATCGAATTAATTATTTAATTGCAGAAAATATATCATAATTACAGTCGAATTCGTTTTATGCAACGCTTATCTGCTTTAATGCTTTTTTGTGACCTTGCTCATTTAAATATAATAGAAATGAGCAGTGAATTCTAGTTCTCATATTTATATTTTTAATTATTTAAATTCAATTACAAATCAAAATGTGGTTAATACTTATTGTTAATAATTTTTCCAATTATTTAATAACAACAATGAATATAACTAGGTGCTATATGTTGTATTTAGTTATTAGTCCACTTAGTATTTGTTAATTTAGCAAATGGCAAATTATAATCAATGCATATTAGGGGTACACTCAGGCTAATCAACAAAATTAGCATAATTAGATTGTCTGACTATAAGCCTTCTGAGCGATAATCTATCATTCATTTGATGTCATATTTTTGTGCAGAAAATAGAGTCGCTTTTAATGCAGAAAATAATGCAAATGAGAATTGATTTCACTTAAACATAATTTACTTTAATTTTTAAAAAGAATGAAAAAATAGAAAATTATTCAATTTATTAAAAAAAGAGACCTTCACATAAAGTAAGACAGTACAGTTTTGTACAAACTCAATACATTATTCAAATCATACCGAATACTCTGCCTTATATAGTCTAATCAACAATATTGTACAGAAACTTGCCGGTACAAATTAATGAACACTAATCAATTTTCGAGTAATATTAAAATGTTCCTGCTTCAGAATATAACTTCTTAATAAACTGATAAAATGAATCCTGCTATTTTTCAATCTAATAAATCACTTTATTTCTTCATATATATGTTAATTTATACTGTAATGTTCTACCCTGCTCAGATCAATATTTCAAAACATGGTTAATATGGATGCAGTTATAGCTAAAATTCTGGTATTTATAATGAAAATATAGAAATAATAATAATATGAATAAAGTATTGATAAGAATACGTGTATTAGGAATACGCGCGTAATTTAGTGAACGCCGACCGGACCTCACTTTTTCTGGTCGACTACACTAACAACCAATTATACGCTCATATATTCGATGTCAACGACAATAAAGAAGAGATTGCGCTGAAAAAAGAGATACGCTTTCCTATCGGTGCTGGTATTGCCGGATATGTGGCCAAAACGGGTGAACCACTTAATATACCGAACGCTTACGAAGACAATCGATTCAATCGGAGTATTGATCAGAAGACTGGTTATCTGACTAAAAGTCTGTTATGTATGCCTATATTCATTGGGGACAAGTATGTCATCAGAACTTGTGATCATAACCATAGAACAAATGATCAATTTTTATATACTCTCATCAAAAACATATTCAATAATATTTTGTACGCACTGTCTGTCTATAGAGTCATTGGTGTCCTTCAAATGGTTAATAAAAAGAATGACATTTTCACCAAAGAAGACGAAGACTCGTTCGCTGTGTTCGCCACATATTGCGGTTTGGCCCTGGATCATGCACGAGTATGTTTTTGATTCAAACAAGTCTTAAGTTTTTTATTTTAAAAATAGCAAGAATTTTATTTTAGATTTCCTGATATTTGTATTCAATAGTCTTGAATAGCTTATGTCACAGAATAAACCTATGAAAAATGATCCATGCATTTAATATGATTTTATCGCTTATCAATTTTAATCCTATCCTATATCCTATCGATCAATATTAATATAAGCGATATTACATATACTCTCATAAATATCAATAAAACTAAAGCTAAATAAATAGACAACCCAACCTATTTTTGGTAAATGAATATCAAGTTCATTTACCACTTTTTTTGCCTTCGTTAGTCCAAGTTAAACTATAATCAATTCTATAAATGTGCTGGATTATAAGAAAATATTTGAAAATTATTTGCGCTCAATCTACGCAATTTTACCGGCTAATTAGTCATGTACAGCAGTGTTGTTAAACGGGCCACTATTCCGGGCCACTCTTAACACAATAAATGTATGTGTCATACATAGACTCACTGCG